>PVJC01004974.1:0-61047 GCA_004026665.1 Murina feae
TCTCCCTACCCAGACAACTACATTGCTTTTATGTCTTCCTAGGATTTTTTTCTATGCTTTAAAAAAAAAAAATATATATATATATACATAGTTTAACTTACCCAGTTTTTATAACTTAATACTCTGTTTTTAAATTTTACCTGATATCATGATCATTTCTGCATGTTTTTATTTTTTGTAAACATAGCCTGAGGATAGACAAATCTTTTATCTCTTGCATGGTAGTTTTTTGTCTCTTTCCCTTTTTGAACACATGGAGGAGCTAGATCCAGGGGACTGGATCAGCTACCAGTGGTTCTCAACCTTGTGGCTCTTTAAATACGGGTCCTCATTTTGTGACTCAACCATAAAATTATTTTTGTTGGTACTTCATAACTGTAATGTTGCTACTGTTATGAATCGTAATGTAATTATCTGATATGTAGGATTGTTTTAGGCGACCCCTGTGAAAGGGTCGTTCCACCCCCAAAAGGGTTGTGACCCACAGGTTGAGAACTACTGAAAGCCCAACAGCACGCTCTCACTGAGCTCTGGAGGGCTCCTTTTCCAGCAAAGCCGTGTCTTCAGCCTGAATCCTTTCATTGCTGCCATTCCCATCCCCCAAGCAGCACAGGGTAGGTCTCGGTCCTAGAGCACTTCCCTGTGTGTGTCCAGCTGTAACCATCTCTCTGTGGCTTAATGAGAGCTTGGGGATTGTGCACTCTACTGCTCCTTTGCTTCCCTTTCTTTAATAAAATCTGCTTTATGCCTGTTCTGTTGTGTTGCTAGTATGCTTGTGATAGTGTGTGTGTGTATGTGTGTGTGTGTGTGTGTGTTCGCGTGCGCACCCATGTCCCTTCTGGAACATTGGACATCACATATACATTAAATAATATTCATCATAAGAATGGCCCATAATTAACTTAATATTTTCAATGTGTCTCTGTTATACGATAAGCTTTGATGACTACCTTTGTGTATAATATATTGTTTTGTTTTTATTATTTCAGCTCATTTTCTTAACATAAATAGAACTACTGGTTAATGCTGTTATAAAAGTTTTCATGTTGTTAATCCACATTGCTATATTTCTTTGCAGAAATGTCATGCCAGTCTACAGTCCCATGAGCAGGATATGAGAATGTGCCTGTTCCCAAAGATCCTCCCCCCTTGAAAAAAAATTTGCTTGGTAATACAAATCTTAAATCTTGTCAAACAGGGCGGTGTTTGTCTTTTGAATCTTTGTTTAAAGAACTCTCTAGTCCTGGGCTGAGTTGATTAGATGCTTCTCTAGGGAATAGCAAGGTGGGCCACTTCCTGTCTGACAGTTTTATTGTGTAAGAAGGGTAGTAGGGGCAGTCTTAACAAGTTTCTAAATCTGTTGGGCTTATTGCTAGAAGGAAGAGATTAGCATTAGTTACACCAAAACTACAGTGTTTTATTTGTCTTTCATTGCTATTTAAATAATTCCTCTCAAGCCACTCCTTCAATGAATTGTTCAGCTACTTATGGAAACAGTTTGCAGTTAACCCAATCTACTAAGCTTGACTAGGTTTTTCTTAGGCCAGTAAACCATGGGGGGAGACGGTGCTCCAGCTCTTCTGGAACAAACTGACTTCATCGTTTATCAGAATACAAGCCAGGCTATCCAGTTTCCATCAGTGATGGATAACCGAAGCTTGTTGGCTAAATACATAACATATTTGCAGAACAGGGAGCTAAGCCTTTGACTGTGAAGAATTGATATCTGAGAGAAACAGATTCTCTTCTCTTCTCTCTCCTTTACCTGTGACACTTCAACTTCTACTTCACTGAAAAGACCAAAGCCACCTTACTTCATCTTCTTTGATGTCCTGGAATCTTCTCCATCAGGAAATGTCTCTGCCTTCACCAGGCCCCCTGTCCCAAACCACACACACACACACACACACACACACACACACACACACATCACTGTCCTGTCTGCTTCCCTCCCCGATCCTTGGATGGTGTAGTCCATCACTTCTCTGTGTCCAAGAGTCTCTTTCTGCATTATTCCTTCTCTTCTGTTGAAAATGACATTTAGGTCTCTCTTAACCTACAATAAAAACCTTTTCATCTGTCTTGTGTCTTCCTTATCCGCATCTTGTTTCACCCATGAGCATCCCCTTTTTCATCTTCTACTTCTCAAAATGTAGCCTCCAATTGAATCATCTCACTGAAAACACTTGCCTCAAAAGTTACCCCCCAAAATTTCTTCCTAATCACCAAGAACAATTTTCTTCTCAGTTCCCATTAGTATATCTGAAACTTGGCACCATTCATTCATTCATTCAACAAATACTTATTGAACAGCTCCCTCAATATTTTCTCCCTGAACAGTATCCCTTGGTATTTGTGCGCGTCTTGTTCCCGCTAACGCTGCACAATTCTCCACCCAACACCTTCCCTTTTCCTCCTGTTTCTTTGCCACTTCTCTTTTCTTCTCATTCCATCTCCAGTCCTTTCCTTCTGCTTCTATATCTTTTTTTCTGTCTAAATTACATCTACTTTCATGCCTTACAAATCTGTAATACTACCCCGACTTTGCACCCATTTTCTAGACTCACCTTTCTAGTGATTTCCTGACTGGTAATGTAAGTCCCCCAGGTATTAGGGCCAGAAACCCCTGAGTCATCATTGATTCCTTCCTCTTCCTTGTCACCAACATCATAGTTTGGCAGCAACTATTATTCCTCCAAATTATTGCTCCCATCATGGTCTCTTGGTCTCTTGTGTTACTCTTGTTACTCTAACTTTTTGTTGACGTGCGTATTGATTTGAGAGAGGGGGAATGAAGGGAGAGGGAGGGGAGAGAGAGAGAGAGAGAGAGAAACATCAATGGCTGCCTCCTGTATGCACCTCAACTGGGGATTGAACTCCAGGTATGTCTCCTACCCAGGAACTGAACCCACAACCTTTCAGTGTATGGGACAATGCTCCAACCTACTGAATCACACTGGCCAGGGCTCATGACTCTAACTATTGTCACAGCCTTTTAACTGCTCCTCCTGACTCCCCCTTTCCCTACCTTTATTCTTAGCTTCCATCACACCACTGCTGAATTGATCTTTAGCTATGGAACCAGGAAAGAGTTTCGTATATCACCTCCTTAGCAGAGACTGCTATAGAAAATGCCTATTGCCTGCCCTGGATCCTTAGGGCATGAGTCTAGTTGTCTTATTAGAGCCATAGAGAATGATGACTGGAACTGTTCCTGTAATCCTCTCACAACTGTGGTGAGAAAACCACAGAGTCCTGAAGCATGTGTCCTCAGAGGGAGGCCATTTGCAGCTGGCTCACCTTCCTCTTTTTGTGGCTGGGAAGTGTTTAAGAGTCTCATCAATAGGTTTATTTGCACTGTAGAATGTTTCTGTAATGAGGAATGCTCATTACCAAGGCATTTCCATCCCACTGGCAGTTTCTATGGAAGACATAATCTTCACTTTGAGTTCTTGTGTATCAATTGACTTGTGATTAATGACTCATACAGTTGAGAATATGGGTTTCTTTGTACTTCTGTCACTAGGTACATAAAATATTGATAACGCATATTTGTATAGTTTGTTATCGTTTCTCTTAGTTAGTAGTACTCCCATTGAACAGGTGTAGAAAACTGAGATTTGAAGAGGTTAAGTGACTTGTCCAACATTACATAGCTTGTAAATGACAGGGCTGGGGCTCAAAGGCAAGAGTAAAGACTTGGAAGTTGTGAGCTGTGGGACAGTCATCGAGTGCATGGCCTCTCCACAGCTGGGCTCTTCTGACCCTCCCTCAAAAGAGCTGACGTAAGAAATGGAGAAATGGTGACCGGTCTGCCCTGGGTTCTTGGCCTGCCACATGCTCAGTGGTCTGACCCTGGGGACACATTTTCAGGAGCAAACGTTGTGACACCAGGCTATTTCTGCCAATTTTCCTAGTGTCTCCTTTTCTGTGATGATGTCAGAGTGAGTTGTGATTGGTGTTGACCCCTTGGAGTGATAAGACTATTGTCGGAAGACATGTGTGGCATCACTTAAGATGGGTAGTTTTTAAGAAGTTCCCTCAGGGACAGTGAGGGCCCTGGAGTTGGCACAGAAACGTGGCATCCCTCACTCTGAGCCCTGGGATCCTCTGTGGATTTCTCTGCTACCAATGCAGTCACACAGCACTATTTCTTATCCCTTCAACTGTGTCTGGTGGGAGATGTCCAACAGTCCTAATGCTCTCACGGCTGCAGGGATGACAAGGGTGATGGTGCCAATAGGCAGCATGTCTCCTGTGTGCTCCTCTAGTGACTCAACAGATATGAGGAGACAGTGGGTGTGTTGTTGACTTAGGTAAAGGAGTGGTGGCAGAAATGGTGATGATGGGGGTGATACCATTGCCACAGAGTGAGTGGTAAAGTCACTCCCTGCAGAGAAAACAAAGCCTGTGTCATGCATGCATATGTTGAGGCTTATCCTTAGTGCCTGGACTGTTTGTCTTGAGCTATTCCAGGTACCCATTAGCCACATCACCCACAAAGTTTCACTTTTCTGCTGTTATTTCCTGATTGGTGAGGCTCTTTGCCAGGCTGTGCCTAGGGCAGTATAGAGCCAAGGAAAGCACCTAACTGCAAAGATAGCTTCAAAGAGAACATGGACTCCCAGATGGGCAGCAGGTGTCCTGAAAGATGTGAACTTGGAGGGGGGAGGCAGAACCACCAGCCTTGCTGCCCTGTGTAGAGAGCCCAGAGCCTTTTGTGTGTCTCAGCTTCAGGATTGGCACAGCCAACTCCTTCATCCCATAATGTCAGGATGCAACCTCAGTCCCCCTCACGGAGGAGGAAGCAGGTTGTGTGAACTGTTGCTCACACACAAATCTTCACTTCCCAGGATCAAGGATGAAGACTCTGTCATTCCCTCAGAAACTTCTGGTGTCCGAAGACTGACATTTCTGAGAGATTCCTGGGCTGTGGGTGCTTTCAGGATTCTGCTCCTCTGTGATCAGGATTTGTGTTCCCATCTTAGAGGAAACAGAAACTGTGACCAGCGCTGTGACTGCTGGGTATTTTTCCTCCATTGTTCTTAGAACTCAAGAAGAGGAAAAAATGTTACCCCGACATGCCCTTAGGATAACTGATCTCATGATATTCCAGCACTTGGAATAATGGCTGGCACACAGGAATTACTTCACAGACATCTGTTGAATAAATGAAGTCTTGTGTCCCCATCTCCTGGTCATTGGTTCCTTCAGCTGAGATTAGAGAGAGGTTTGAGGTTACACCTGTTTCTCCTTTGACTGGCACAGTGGTGCTGGAGCTAGGAGGGACCCAACATAATGGTTGGAGCTTGGGAGATGTGACCAGCACTGCTGCAGAATCACCAAAATCCTGGGGGCAACTCTAGGCTAGGAGGATGTGCCTGCCTTGGATGGAGCCAGGGAGAGATGAACTCCAAAACCAAGATGGTGAAGGCTGGAGATTGAACTTTTGAGGAGAGGAAGGCATTGGGGGAAAAGAAAGTTGGACCTATACTCGTGAGCATATAATCAAAGCTGGGTTTTGACGCTGTTGGCTTGGTTCTGGAGCTTCTAGGGTTATCACCAGGGGTAACTGTGGTGCTTGTCACACCAGATGCTGGGAGAAATTAGGTCAAATGATCTGTGGCGATAATGAAGGTAAAGAAATGTCTGGTCAATAGGCTTGGTTCAAGTGTGACTTCAATGGTATAGTTGACAAAGAGAGATAAGGCTCTTTTTTGCCTTGGAGCCAACTGTGCAGAGTGGATTCTAAATTGTTTTCCTCAATGTTATTGACCTAAATTTTTGAGGGCAGCTCAAAGGAGGTGGCTCCATTTACTAATAAGAAAAGGGAAGGGGATACGTGAGAAAGCTGTAATGATGTCAGTGACTTTTCTGATACCCCACTTTCCTCAGAACACAGCTCAACTGGACTTTGACGTGGCAGGAAGGGAATGAAGCAGGAAAGCTATGTTGTAGTAACTGTTGTGATTTGGTGATTTCCGACACACATGGTTCTTCTGACACCCTCTAACGAGGCCCTTTCTGAGCTTGAGATGGACAATTAACAGACCATGGAGTGGTTAAGAACATGGGTTCTAGAGTCAAACTGACCAACATTTGCTGCGTGACTTGGGCCAGTTATGTGATCTCTCTGAGCTTGGGGTCTTTATCTATATAAAGTGGGGATGATGGTAGATAATGCCAATACCAATTGGGTAATGTATGAAAAGTGCTTAGCTGGGTATCTAAGCTCAATGACACTCTGTGCTGCTTACTATCTCTACAAATTTCTGGGATCTTGGCAAAGGCAAGCAATCCCTGTGACTGTGTCCTTATTAGGGCAGAATTTCTGTTTACTATTGTTTTCACACTTGTCCCTTCTCTTCCCAGATCCCGCCTGCTACCACCAGGCCAAACTACAACATCTTCTGCCTGCACTGCTGTAGCCACCTCCTATCTGGTCTCCCATATCATCCTGGTCCTCTTCCAATCTGTTTTCCCACACGGTATCCAAAGCAATTATTCCAAGGTTCAAATCCAATTGTGAGACTCCTTTACCTAAAGCTCATCACTGTCCATTTTAGTTCCTTAAAATCCACAACCCATTCCATGCCTTACAAGGCCCTGCATGATCGGGCACCTGCCTACCTCTTTCAAGTCCTCCAAAGGGTCAGCTTCATTTTTGACTCACCCTCTTTTCCCCTACCTGGCTCAGGCTTTCCCGCCCCCAATACCCACCCCTCCATCTGGCTTACTACTCAGCCTTCAGGACTCAGCTCATATGTACCACACTTCCTCAGAGAAGCCTTCCTAGACTTACTAATCTAAACAAAGTCTCCTTATTTTACTCTCAACATAATATTCATTCAATACTTATAACACTATCATAAAACTTATCACACTACATTTGTAGTTGGGAATTTTTCTGTAATTATTTTGTCTCACTGTATGCTAGATCTTAGCTACAAGAGGCTGGGCCCTGTCCCATTCCTCACTATGTACACACAGTGCTGCCCTAGAACAATGTCAGCTACATGGTAGGCACTGCTTCAATAGTAGTTTAATTAATAAATGCATGGATGAATGAATGATGAACGAATATCTCAGCAGGGGTTGTGAATGCTTCTGTACATTGACGGGTTGAGTTGCTGTGGAGGTGTGTTTGTCAAGGGTTGTGAGCTACAGCGCAAACCCAGGGAATGAGGAATTAGAACACTGGGTTGTAGTCCCAGTTGCTCTTTTTATGGGCTGTGTGACCTTAAACAAGCTTTGGAGGTAGGAACCATGACTTACTCATCTTTGCGTCCAAAACACTTGGCACAAGTAGAAGCTCAGCAAGTAAATAACTCCAAACTTTTTCCTATTCTGAATTCCTCCAAACCCACTATCAACAGGACTTTTAGAACTCAAGCTGCAACTTGGTTGGGGTATCTGTGTAGAGAGCAGCTGTCTGTGTAGACCTTAAAAATGAACACGTGAAGAAGGGAGCTGCCTGCAGCACAAGCCAGTGCCCTCTTCATGAGCAAGGCCACGCTGCAAAGGCCACAGGCACAGACACAGGTGCCCAGCTCCAGGGCCTGTTTAGAGTCTCAGAAAATCTTTAGTATTTCAGACTCTACGAAGAGCCAGTAACTTGAGTTCACGTCAACTCCATTCCTCAGCACTGTGCTGGGGATGGGGGGATATAACAATGACTAAGTGTCTGCTTTCCATGAATCCAGCTTAGTAGAAAGGAAGATGAACAATAGAGGCAAAAGTCTGGAACTAGCAAGAGACAGAGCCTACAACGTCTTCAGTCCTGGTCTTTGAAGAGCTACATTACGTGCCTATCTGGAATGTTCAGCAGTTTCATGAAACCACAGGACACAGTAGCAAACCACTTGTTTGAGCTCATAAAAGACTAACAGCTTCTTGGCCTCTCCTGGCAATGAAGATAGATATCACTCGCCTGTAAAACACTGCTAGGACAGCCTCTGCCTCCGGAGCTGTGCCCAGAAACCAAGGGCGTGGAGGGGATTGCCAGCCAAGGAACCATGATGCACCAGTGTCAGCCAGGCCGGGGCCTCTGACTGATGCCATTCAGTTCATGCATAAGATTAGCCACCTTCTGGATAAACCACGCTGGCCCTTGCAACCCCATAAGAAGGACAGGGTTTGTTTTCAAAGGTTCAAGGACTCTTGGATGAAAGAAAATGCCTCTGAGCCAACAGAGGTGCCCATTCCGTTCCTGGTTCCATCACCCTCCTCACCCCCAATCTCCCAACTCTGGAACGGCGTGGTTCCTGTTTCAAACAAGATTTCATGGCTCTTCCATTTTACACCAAATACTATGTCGTTTTATCCTCTCCACGAGCCAGTGAAATAGCCTCGTCCCATTTGACTCATCTTGCCTGTGCAAACACTGAATTGAAGGGACTTTTCTCATGTCCCCTGGGCTGCTACGTGGCGACCCTGACATGGGGTCTTCTGATTTGAAATTCCTGCTCTTCACTGTACATGTTGCTGAACAATTGGCCTAAATTGGATTGATTTTCTTGTCAAGACCTCTTGTTCAAAAACTCTCTCCTTTTGGGTGTCTTCAAGACCAGTGAGAGTTTCTGGAGGGGAGGGAGAAGACGAAGGGGAGCATGGCTTGTGGAGGGTTTTGGTTCCCTTGGTGGAAAGTTGGGTAGGTGTCTCCCAGACCAACAAACAGATTGGAGGTCCTCTGAGAGCGAGAGCAGGAGACCCTTCCCTCTGGGGCTCTGTGATTAGGGATGTCCCCTGTCCTGCACTTGCTACAGTCCCAGAACATCCCTGTGGCCTCACAGGATGGTGGCCCCTTGGTTACTGGGCCACTCATAACCTGAGACTGAGGCTTATTTGGACCCAGTTTTCTTACTGCAGGGCATGGAATCAGGGCTGCCAGGCTTCCTTCTGAGTCATTCCTGACAGGAGCCACCAGGAACCACTGCGTTCCAGTTGGCCCCCTGCCCAGCCCACCTTTTTCACCTCTCTTCCTCTTTTCACATTCAAGAGCTGGGGCTTTTCCTTAAGGAAGCCCTTACCACTGTGACGCCTTTGTGTTTTCTCCCTCTGGCCTGGGCAGAGGCTCTGATGCCTGCCCCAGGGGTGGCTGGGCAAGGGTGTTGGCAGCAAGCAAGTGTGGAAACAGACCCTAGATTCAAATATAGGCAGATCACCCAAGAGCCTCGTTGGGCATCCAGGGAATGGTCCCAACCAGTTGCCACTCTCCCAGAAGCTCCCACGAGAAAATGTGGGAGGCCAACTGCCCATTCTGCAGAGACTGCTTTCTCTTCCAAGGTCCTCCTGAGTCTCAGTCAGATGCTTGGGATGCCACCTCCCATCCCACGACCACCACCTTTCCTGGCCCTTCTCCATTCTGTCCCCTCAATAAAGCACAGGACTTAGGGCTCCAGGGCATCCCTGCCCTTCTCCAGGGTTATCACAGGGACTACCTTTCACCTTCATGGTCCTTCAATCCCTCACAGCCCATCGCTTTCCCTGTCCACTCCCGCCCCAGTTCTTGCCCGTTTAGGCTCCTCTCCACAGACTTCCTGGTTCGTCCTGAGCTTGAGGACTCTAACACACGGCCATGTGCAGAGCTGGTACCAAATACTTTTTGTACTGACTTTAAATCACAGAAAATCAAAACTTAAGAGCTTAGGAATCTGCAGGCCATGCCATTCACCACCCCACATGTTTTATTTTTCAGAGAGGAAGAGAGAGGGATAGAGAGTTAGAAACATTGATGAGAGAAAGAAAGAAACATCAGTCAGCTGCCTCCTGCACACTCCCCACTGGGGATGTGCCCACAACCAAGGTACATGCCCTTGACCGGAATCAAACCTGGGACCCTTCAGTCCGCAGGCTGACACTCTATCCATTGAGCCAAACCAGTCAGGGCCACCACCCCACTTTTCATATCGAGGAACTGAGACCTGGAGAGAGACACAATAGGACAGCATCACAGAGACCAGATCAATTCATGGCAAAGCCAAGTCTGGGCCCCCAAATGCCTAACTCCAAGCCAATTTCTCCCCATTGCCCATGGTCAGGACTCCCACAGATATGTCTTCTTCACACACCTCTATTTTATTCCCAGGACAAGCCAAGTGGCCTGGCTCTAAAGGTTCGTTCCTGTGTGATGAGTTGAGGGAAGGGGCCCCTGGTCGGGGAGGGTTGGGGAGGTGGTAGTTGTTTCATTTGCTTTTAGCCAAGCCCTTAAACGTTGTGAAGAAGGCAGACTATTCCCTTCACCAGCATTGTGTCTCTTGTTATCTGTAAGAGAGCCTGTTCCTTCCAACCCACTACCCACGGAAGGATTCCTTGGTGAGAGCTTCTCCAGCCTTGTTGAGCAGGGGAAGGAGCAGTGACCCTCTCTTTGGCTGGGGTTCCTGGTCCCTCACAATCTCCTGGGCCCCAGATCCTCTCAGAAGACTCAGACATCCAGAAACAAATAAAACCTGCTCCTAGGGCAGAGAGGCAGCTTGGAAGGTGGTGGAGAGAGATCAGGGGAATGTCATCATCAGGCTTTGCTACCACCCAACTCCAGCTCCATATACAGAGGGGCCGTGGGGGCGGGGGGCAGGGGAGAAGACCAGCACCAGGGCTAAAAGCCCTCCCTTAAGCACATTAGCCCAACAAGAGGCTTTTAAAGTCAAGGTCAGAGGCAAAAGGCTGACTACCCTTATGTCAGTTTCCCTCTCATTCCCACTTGTTTCTTCCTGCCAGCCTGCCTCTGTCTCTCAGTTCAGTTCCGCCTGTCTCCTCTGATGTTTCTCCCCTCTGTGTGTCTGTTTTGATTCATTTGTTTCTCATCTGTCTTTTTCTCTGTCTCTACATAACTATAGAAATTTTTCTTCTAATTCTGGCTCTCATGTGGGCTTTTTTTTCCCTGTCAGTCTCTCTCTTCAACGTTCTCTTCATCTTTCTATAGTTCTGCCTACTTGTCTTTTTCTCTCCACAAAAATAAGTGCCAGTTCTCCCAGTGGGTTTCCCCAAACGAGGGAACTCCTGACCCCCAGATATCTCTCTTCTCTCTGTGTCTATCTTCTCTTTTTTCTGTCTCTCTAGCATTTACACCTCTATCTTTCTCTCTTCCCCATCCCATGACATGCCCGGCTTCCCTGGTGACTCCTCAGCCCCCAGAATGCTGCCCCAGGTGCATCACTTACCCGGGACCACTGGCCAAAGGAGGCAGGAACATAAGCAGCTCAGGAACACCCAGGGGACCCTCCTCCAATGAGTCCCCCTCATGGCTCCAGAAAAAATCCTTCAGGCTCCCCAGGGACTGAGCGTGGAGCAGAGCTGTGAGAAGCAGAGGTGAACCTGTCCCCACTGGCTGCCAGCCTGAAACAGGTGTATTTCCCGGAGGGGCCAACGTACCAAGGAAAGAGGACAAAAGAAGGTGGGGCCCCATGCCAATCATCCTTGCCCCGTCTTTTCTTTCCTCAATCTCCACCCCCTTCCCCCATCAGGAAAAAAAAAAAAACACCCTACACAGTCATTGCTCTGCTCCTCGTTAGCCTGAGCCAAGTAGGAGGAGGGATGGGAGGGAATGGGAGGGGATAGAAACCAGGGAACACTGGAAATGAATGGACCCCCCCTCTGACCTGAGATCCTGGGTCCTCTCCTGCCTCCCCAGGAGCTGCCCCTGTACTGCTGGAGCTGTGGAAGGCAGCTGGGTCACCCCAGGATAAGGCAGGGGAGAATGAGAAAGAAAGGGGCCAAGCAAGGGTGAGTTCAGGGCTGCATGAGTAAGAGAAAGAGTGAGATTTGAGGAGACCTAAGGAACATGGGGAATGAGGGAACAATGTGAGGTGAGAGGTAGGAGTCAGAAATACCCTGTATGAGACTTTGGGGAAGGAGTGTTGGGCTTTGAATATCTGCTCAGTGCTGGCATATGGCAGACCCTGGCCAGATAGTGGATTTCTTGAGATAACAAGAGACAGGGTCTGGAGAGCCTGTGGCAACCTGGGAAAGTAGCTTGAGGCATGTGGGATGGGTAGTGAGGTGGAGGGTAGAACTGGGGAGAAGGAATTCTGACCCCATGAGGAGGTGAGGGTGCTAATGGAGATATTGAAGCTCAGGTCACCTCACTTTGACCTTTTGGGATTCAAAGGCTCAAAGAAGGGATAGGAACCCCAGACAGGGTGTGCCAAACAGAGTTCTAAAGGTGAGAGAAGGCAGGGGGTATAGCTCTGCAAAGGAAAACAACGGAAGCCTTCCCCCACCCTTTGCCTAGTGAGAAGCTTTTGGTTCGCAGGACTTGATTCTGAGTGTGGGGTCTGTGAGTGATTGGTCCAGAGCAGGGAGCTCAGGCTCTCAGACACCATGCAGTCCAGGAAGAGGAATCAACGTTTCCATATTCCCAGGCAAAACTAGCCTTGTCCAAGGAGAGAGGTAGATGCCTGACACTGTGGTGCCATCTCAGAGGACCCATGAAGGCCCCCACCCTGTTGGCTACTTGCTTTCTGAAGCTAGAAGTCCAATTACAGCTGAGGCCCAAGGCTGGACCTTCCAGCTTTAAAGCAGATACTACAGAGAAGGAGCATGGTCCCCCTAGCAGTCCCTCCACCTCTGCATAGACGAGTTGATCTTTTCTTTCCTGGGAGCAGGAAACTCACAAAGGTAAAGAGGGATTTTTGGCACCTGGACAACATAGGAGAATATCACTGAAGAAAACTTTCAGAGACGCTAAGGCTAACTTGGCCTTCTTAATCTGTTTGTTTGTTGTTGTTGTTTTTGTCTGTCAGTTCTTGCTCGTGAGTTCTCCCTATTAAGTTGCTGTATGTTTTGCTTGGTGGCACTCTCTGCACTAGAGTTTCCCATCTACAGAAGAGGAGGAAGAAAGCATCTCAGGTTAAACCAAAGTAAGAGTTAGACACCTTGTTGACCCAGCACAGATAACCTCCTACTTTTCAATACAGGGAAGGACAGAGACACAGAGCATTCTCCAGAGGCTATTGTGGTGGCCAAGACTCCAAAGGATACATGGGCTCCACCACCCAAGGCAAGTCACAACATATTTTTTTAAAATATATTTTTATTGATTTCAGAGAGGAAGGGAGAGAAAGAGAGAAACAGAAACATCAATGATGAGCAAGAATCTGGTTGGTTGCATCCTGCATGCCCCACACTAAGGATTGAGCCCACAACTTGGGCATGTGCCCTGACCAGGAATTAAACCAGGACCTCCTGATTTATAGATTGACACTCAATGACTGAGCCATGCCAACCGGGCAAGGCACAGTCTCTTGAGCCTTGCTTTCCTCATTTATAAAATAGGGGTAATATATCAAAGAAAAGCCAGGGCTGGACAATAGTCAATGTGGTAAAAATTATTGAGGACTATTATCATGGGGAAATTATATTCAGGACTATTGCAGTAGGAGAAAAGGGACCTTGGTACAGAACCGGGCTCAACTCCTAATATGGCATGGGCAAGCAGGAATTTATAGCCAAGGAGCACGGTAAGGGCCAGTGAATAAAAAATTACTAAGAGGAAACATCAGGGGAAGGGGGATTCTGGTTAAACCAACCAAACAGGATTTTTTGCTGATGACAGGTCAGAGCGATCAGACATCGTCTGGGGAGTGGGGGAAGATGAGGAACCTGATCAGACATCGTGGGTGATCAGATATTGAGAAAAGGATACTCCTGTTAAATTGACTTAGCAGGGTTCTTGCTAAAACTGGATTTTACAAATAAGTGCACAGATGGACCTCAGAGAAGGTGCTGGAGCCTCTCTAAAGTCTAGTCAAGCAGAGTCTGTGTCAAATAGCATCTACCCAAAATGTTGTGAGACTGGAAAGAGCTCATAAACGTTAACGTGCTAAGTGGTAAAATGTTAAGACACATGTAGAGGGCACATGGCTCCTCATTTCATCCTGACGGATAGAAACCAAAGAGGGAAGCCAAGAAGCAGGAGGAGGCGGAGTCTGAAAAAGAATGTCCTGACCCATCTGCTTACCAAGGTCTTCCCTGTGTCCCCTCTGGGTTTTATGACATTGGCATATACAAATCTAATTCATGTTCTCCTACCCCGCCCCCTCCATTTCCCTTCTCAGTCCTCCCCTCTTTCTTTTTAACTGAATGTGACACAGCAGTGTTTTAAATATATTTTTATTGATTTCATAGAGGAAGGGAGAGAAAAAGAGAGAGAGAAACATCAATGATGAGAGAGAATCATTGATTGGCTGCCCCCTGCACACTCCCTACTGGGGATTGAGCCTGAAACCTGGGCATGTGCCCTTGACCAGAATCGAACCTGGAACCCTTCAGTCCACAAGCCAATGCTCTGTTTGAGCCCAGCTTGGTCTCAATTGGCAACTTTTCCAGAGTTCAGATGCTTTTAGGTCTCTGTGATAAATGCCTCTCTCTTTATCTATTTGTTCTTCCTTCTCCCCTCCCACGGCATCTGATGGAGACAGAGAAAGGTGAGGAAGAGGGAAGGAACAAGGAGATTCTCTGAATTCCATCTGGGGGAGACCTCCTAGGCCTGCAGGTGACTTGGTTCACCCAGGTTTAAGTTGACATCCCATAGGTGGGGGCAAGAGAACTCAGTTTAGACTTGGGATATAAATAAATTGGAGCAAGGATAAGATTGTAACTTTTTCACATGGAAGGAAGACACAGGCTTGGCTTGAACAGACACAGCTTGAGTTCTGGGCAGCAAAGTCAAGATCTTAAAGGGAGATTTCTTTCTTAAGCTAATCAAAGTGGAAGGCCCTCATTTTGGGAGAACCCCCTACAATTGCTTACCTCCATATAGTATATGTCCTGGTAGACCCTCATGATGCTAATAAAGTCACTTAAGCACTTAGAGTGAGATGGGGCAGGAAGTCAGACGTTTATTTGGTCTGATTTATTAAGTCTTGAATAGAAAAACTTGTACCTAGAGTATTGGGCCCTGTGTATGTCCCCATGACCCTGTGAGGAAACTGAAGTTCAAGGAGATGCACATATATTCCCGTCATCACTGAGTCATGGTCCAGGTTGGGTGATCAAGTGAAACTGGAGGATGCTAATTTCCTTGATCACACTTGCTCAGGTACGGAGTAAGTCACAAAGCTGGAATTAGAAACCAGGTTTGTCAGGTTCCAAAGCAAAAGAAGGAAATTAACATGGACTAAGTGCTTACTCTATCCCGAACTGTGTTATTTCCCGAAGGCAAACACAGAGATGCACCTTTAAGAAAGGATTCAGCATCCAGTTGCAAGGAAAGTGATTAGTTGATAGCCTCTAGAGCTTAGCTCCTTCAGAGTGGCCTCAGCTATCAAACCAACACATACCAGCTATCAAGGGTCAACTCTTCTCAGGGTGACCCATGGCCAATGACTAAGCAGGGCACTGGTGCAAGGCACCCTCACGGGACTCCTCTAACAGGTAGTCTTCACTCCAGAGCACCCCTTAAGGCTGACAGAGACATTGTGACTTTGTCAGCTCCCACCCCCCACCCAACCCCCCCACCTTGCCCATTCCTGCCTCCTTCCTTTTCTTTTCATAAGTATTACTCCCCAGTAAGCCTTTTCATTTCACTCCATCTCAGCGTCTGCTTCCAGAAGGACCCAACCTGAAACACTCACTTAGAAGATGCCTACTGGGTCCAGTGCGGAGAGCCCTTGGTTCTAGGAAATGGGGTGCAGCCAGAAAGGGGGCTGCCCCCTCGCCCTTCACACAATGCACATTCATGTTCATGGGGAACCTGATGCTTAACCATTCATAGGCGACCTGCATCTGGGTTGGGATTTCATACATAGCAGAGCAGCTCCTTCACTGCAATCTATTGGAAGTCAGCCCTTGACACAGGGGTTTGAAGAAGAAAAATAAAATAAAATATTTTAATTTAAAAATATTTTAATTTCTTTTTAAAAATAAAAATCCTATCTAATAAAGAGGTAATATGCAAATTGACCATCACTCAAACACACAAGATGGCCACCCCCATGTGGTCAAAGATGGCCACCCCCATGTGGACACAAGATGACCAGGAGGGGAGGGCAGTTAGGGGCAACCAGGTCAGCAGGGGAGGGCAGTTAGGGGTGACCAGGCCAGCAGGGGAGGGTAGTTAGGGGCAATTGGGATGGCTGGGGAGCAGTTAGGCATCAATCAGGCTGGCAGGGGAGTGGTTAGGGGGTAATCAGGCAGGCAGGCAGAGGTGGTTAGGGATGATCAGGCAGCCAGACAGGCCAGCGGTTGGGAGCCAGCAGTCCTGGATTGTGAGAGGGGTGTCTGGCTTGCTCACCAGGATTGGGCCTAACCAGGCAGTCTGACATCCCTTGAGGGATCTCAGACTGGAGAGGGTGCAGGCTGGGCTGAGGGTCACACACCCCCTGTGCACAAATTTCGTGCACTGGGCCTCTTGTAAAAAATAAAAGAGGGTGTCTATTTTACAGATATAGAAACTGACCCTCTGAGCTGGGACTCAAACTTAGATCTGCACACCTCTTTTCAATGCTCCATACTCAACTTTTGGCCAATAGCGTGTGTGAGGTCCTGGCAGGCCTGGTGGGACTGATGCCCTGCTACACACAGTCCCTGTCCTTGAGAAGTATGTGATCTGTGTGGCAAGACAAGTTTCTCGCACTGAAAAAGATAAAGACCAATGGGATTGATGCCAGGCTGGCAGCTTGACCCTAATCAGGAGGGTGCTGTGTGCTGCTGGCAGTTGCCACTGCAGGCGAGGACACCGGATGGTAAAAGGGAAGTCGGCTCCTGAGGACTTGGCTTTCAGGCCATGGTGAAAGCAAGGGCCATGGCATTTGGGCCACACAAAGGCCTCCATCATTCTCCCAGGATTGTGTTTCTCTAGAAGTACATTGCATTTTCACACCAATTATCTCATTTCCCATCTCATTTTACCTCTGTGACAGACGGAGGTATAATGCCTACCCAAGCGATGTCTTCTGAGCATGGGGTCCTCCTGAAGGAGGGGCCATCCTGAGTGCACAGGCAGGGGTCAAGGGACAGTACTGACTTGAGTTCAGGAACCTAAATGTACCCATTCACTCAACTTTAAGAAGAAAAAAACAAAGTCCAGGAAGTTAACAACAGTGCTAAGTCAAAATCCCAGACTCCTGATGCCCAGATTTTCTGTTACATGGTTAGGCTTTCCTCTTTAAATTCTGAAAGAAAAATGGAATCTCAACATTCTTTTAGAACTGGAAGAAACCTTGGCAATCAAATACTAAACATTCTTCATTCTACCAAGGGAGCGCTCACGTTCACGCAGTTGGTAAGTGGCAGCCGCGGGCCTTGAACCATGTTCCCAGGTTCTTTGCTGCTCTGCCTCCCATGCCTATTAAGTTGTCTTTGAGTACTCCTGGCACCCAAGCAGAACCACTGCCCCTAGGCTAAACCTCTGTCCAGGCAACACCCAGTAAATCTTGTCATGATGGGGACTGAACGATGATGGACTATCCTCTCAGACATGGCAGCCGGCGGAGATCTCCAACACAGGGTTCTGACGGAGAGCTCAGCCCAGGCCTAAAATAGTCTTTTAAAATAAGGTTTACTAGTTGTTGTTTTTCCCCATTATAAAAGCAATACATGCTCGTGTTAGCAGGTATGGAACATACTTAAAAGTAGAGAGAAGTCTGGCTGGCATGACTCAGTGGTTGAGCATCAGCCTATGAACCAGGAGGTCACTGTTTGATTCCCAGTCAGGGCACATGCTCAGGTTGCAGACTCGATCTGCAGTAGGAGTGTGCAGGAGGCAGCCAATCAATGATTCTCTCTCATCATTGATGTTTCTATCTCTCTCTTCCTCTCCCTTTCTCTCTGAAATCAATAAAAATTATAATATTTTTTAAAGTAGAGAGAAGAAAAACATCATCAATGTTTTTGATACATTGATAAATTTCTAGTCTGTTCCCCACAAATAGCTCATGCACATAGTTTTAATCGATCATATCATAGATAAAATTTGAATTCCTACTTTATTATGTAACTTTGAACCTATACATTTCCTTCTGTTGGTACAAACTTTTTATTCACATGTTTTTAAAGACTGCATAATATTCCTTTGGGTGGATTGCCAACATAACTTATTGAATTGTGTTGGTCCCCGGAGTTACTTACAGTTGCCCCTATTATAAGTAACTCAGAGGTGAGAGTCCTTGTGTCTGAAGCTCCCTGTGTTTAGGCTTATTTCCTTAAACGAGAATCGGGCCTGGTGTGGTTTGTCAGACACTCTGACCTTTCTTCTCCTATAGTAGGAAGTCAGTTAGCATGATTTAGCTAAGTCTACAGGATATGGGTGTATTCTTGGACACTTGGGATCCATTAAGATCTCAAATGCTGCCTGGCAGGTGTGGCTCAGTGGTTGAGCATCGACCTATGAACCAGGAGATCCTGGTTCAATTCCCCACCTGGGTTTCAGACTCAATCCCCAGCACGGGGGGTGCAGGGGGCAGCCGATCAATGATTCTTTCTCATCATTGATGTTTCTATCTCTCCCTCTCTCTTCCTCTCTGAAATCAATTTAAAATATATATTTTTTAGTTTCAAATGCTGACGGTCTAATGGTAGAGGGAAAACCAACAGTAAAATTAGATGATTATTCAGTTAAATGATGGGTAGATTAAGGACTCTGCAGGTGAGTTGGAAAACAGGTGAATTCCCTGAAGGATGCCTTCCTGGGTGGGCTCCCAGCCATGATCCATGACGAACTGCCAGGCCTTCCATTTGAAAGCTGAGCTTTGATACATAGCCCAGGTGAATATTCTAGAGAAAATGATCCAGAAGGAATTTGAAAGAGATAGGGGGTTGGAGGAAGCACTTACGCAGAGGATTAGAACAGAAAAGAATGTTCTGGTAAGTGCCTGGAGCAAAACCTAGCTGGGGAGTGAGGCCCACACTCCTCCCCCAGTTCTCTGGGGAGAGGAGCCAGCTGAAGCTGGAGGGGAGGCCAAGGGGTGCAGAGCCAGGCATCCCAGCAAACCTCAATCTGCTGAGTGTGGTGGAGGCCCCAGAACTCAGACGGAGGGTCTCCCTGGCACTCCACAGTTAGCTTCCTCCATGAACCTGTGTGTCTGGCACAGGAGATGTCGAGAGGATGGAGACAGTCTCTGCCCTCATAGGGTCACAATTTAGAGGGAGACATAGGGAAACAGGCATTTAGTGACAGGCCCTCTGGGTCTGTGGCCCTGCAGTCTGGGTGTGTATTAGGCAAGGGAGGAAGCTCATGGAGGATCATGCAAGAAGATCTCTGAATTCAGTTCCTAGGGCTGCCACGACTAAGTATCACAAACTTGGTGGCTTAAAACAACAGAAATGTTTCTCCCTCTCACAGTTCTGGAGGCTGGAAATCCTGAATCAGGTGTTGTTAGGAAACTCTGCCTCTGAAGGCTCCAGGGGCAAATCCTTCCTTGCCTCCTCAGCATCTGGTGGGCTGGTGTCTTTAGCTGCACAAGTCCAGCCTCTGCCTCTGTCATCACAGGAGTCATTGGAGCTGTACTCATGCTAATCCAGTAACTGATACATGTGCAAAGACTCTATTTCTAATAAGGTCACATTCTGCAGTTCTGGGTGACATGAATTTTGAGGGGACGTGTATCCAGCTCAGTACAATGTCTCTAAGGAAAGGCTGAGAAAGGTAAATAGGTGAGTCATTACAGTAATGATGTCCTCTGCAGGAAGCGCAGCCGGTGAGCCCACTTCATCTTGGGCTGGCCTTGGTCCCCAAAAAGGCCTGCCCTGGTCACCACTGTGTCACAAACCAGGGTGGGGAACCAAAAGAAACGTGCTGGACTAATCCCTTGATCAAACAAACTTCTCAGGCCAGAAGCTGGGCAGGCAGCAAACTCTCACATCTGTGCTGAGACCACCCCTCCACTCCTCAGGAGGGCTGAAGAGAAGTGGAGAAAAGAGGAGAGCAGGGCCCACCTGGAGCTGACCACACCACTGCCAGCCCCCCATCCCCCTCCCCGCCCCCCCCCCCCCCCCCCCCCCCCCCCCCCCCCCCCCCCCCCCCCCCCCGATTTCGGCCCTGCTCTCTCAAAAGTAAACTTGCTACATCTGAGTGAAGATATATCTCATACTTCCTGGTTTCCTTCTGAACCCAGAGTACACAATAGGGTGGGCAAGGAGAGAGGGACAGGCCAGTATATTTAAAAATAAACCAACCCCACCCTGTCCTCGGGCATTCCACAGCAGGGCATGTCTCCAACTCCCCACCCCCAAACTGACACCCCCTACTCTCCAAGGGTGGGAAAGAATAAGACGTAGACATTTTCTTTTTCGACTACACAATCCCAGACTCTCCCTTTATAGGAAAAAAAAGCTACTTCTTGTCTTGCCCCGCCTCCTTGATACTACTTCAGGTGCGCTTGGAATGTTCTCTCCCAGCCCTGGGCTCCCACACACTCCCTGGAGCCCTGGAGACCTGAGGTCCAGGCAGGGGGAGCAAGCCAGAGCACGTGACCCATGAGGAAGCAGTCTCTGCACAATGAAGTTTTCACTGAAATGAAAGTTCAGCTTCTGGGGTCTTGAGACTGCTCTCGCCATGAGGTACCAGGTCCAGAGTGAACTGCCCAGGACCTGGCCCCAGGTCCAGGAGACAACCTGGGGAGGAATCATCACCTGATCTCTTCAGGAAGGAAGGTATGAGAGGGTCTGTTATTGAGCCCCAGAAGGCAGAGTGTGTTCCAGGGAAAGAGCCAGGGCTTTGGAGTCACCAAGGGCAAGCAGACTTCTTGCTGAACCTCAGTCTCCCCATCGGCATAATGGTATAGTAACCATAGTTCTATTAGCTTAGCACATAGAAGGTTCTCCACAGGGTTAGTTTACTCCCTACCCCACCCCCCAAGGAAAACGGACATGGAAACAGAGGCAAGGAGTTGCTTGGAGCCTGAGTCCAGGTTGTTCTAGGTGGAGGGGCTTGTTCAAGGAAGTGAGCGGGTTACAGTATGACTCTTGCTGAGTGAATAGCTGTGGATGGCAGATGGGGGGCCAGGCCTAGCTATAGGGCTTAGGAGGCTATTGTCCCCACCAGAGTCCTGTAAACTTGGAGATGGTCACTTGGCTAGATCAAGTGTTAATTATTCTATATAATAAAACTCTACTATGCAAATTGACTGAACGGCAGAACAACCAGTTGCTATGACATGCACTGACCACCAGGCGTCTGCCCCCTGTCCCCAGAGGCAGCAGGGGCAGTGGGGCAATCAGGGGGAGGGGCCAGCCAACTAGCGGCATCAGGTTGCTAGCCAAAGTAAGTGCTAGCTGGGGCTTCCCGATTATCCCACCTGCCCATTGCCCCACAGATGGCCCTGATCGATCCTACCCTATATATTGGGAACAGTCTCTTAGATTAAAAAATTAAACCCTGGCAAGGCTACTCTAACACTGAAAAAACAGGATGATGCAGTGATGACATGCATGGACTCTGGCTTGCACATTCTGTGGTCAGCTCTGATTCTGACACTTATAACTGTGTGACAAAGACAATTACTTAACTTCTTTCTGCTTCAGTTTTTCCACCCATAAGATGGGGAAAATAGTATTACTGCTTCAGAAGGATCATGTTATGTAATATTTTTTGTAATCAGGGCAAATACATGTAGCTGCTCATACAACAGCAAGATGCCTTTCACCTGTATGAAAAGTATGGTCACTGGTGCATGCAGCATCCGGATCACAAGAGGGATGTACGACTGCCGGTTTAGGCCTATAAATCAGCAGTCAGAGATCCCCCGAGGGGTCCTGGATTGCAAGAGAGTGCAGGCCAGGCTGACAGACCCCGTCCCCCTATACATAAATTTCGTGCACTGGGCCCGGATACGATAATTTTATGCAGTGATCATGCAAGTCAGTAAGTTCTTCAGGAACTATGATATAGAGGCTGGGGGAGAGGAGCATGTTTGAGAAAATAAGGTTTTAAGAATCAAAAGTAATAGTGTTGAGTCAACCTACTAAAAAACATAACATACAAGGGCAAGGACGAGGTGAATACCAAGAGGACATGATTTGATTTGAGGGCTTTTTAAAAATTCTACCAGACTATCTCACAGAACAGTGAAAGCCTAGATGCAGCTTGACTGTACAATGGAGTCCAAATGTAGGCTTCAATATCTTAATATCATCACGACCATAATGTATAATAATTAATATATTGTGATATATAATACAATAGTTTACATTACATATCTACACTAATAAAAGAGAAACATGCAAATTGGTGTCATTCCGCTACACCCAAGCCATGCCCACCAGTCAATCAGAGCAACTATACACAAATTAACCCAACCAAGATGGTGGCTGGCAACCACGAAGCTGGAGCAAGCAGGAGGCTTGGTTGCTCTGGCGATGGAGGAAGCCAAGCTTCCAGCCTACCCTGGCCAACTTTGGCCTCCGCTCAAGGCAACAAAGTTTCAATTATAGAAGATAAATAAATCCCAGATACCTGCTTCCAGCCAGCCTCACTGGGAGCTTGGGTCATTGCGGGCTGTGGCCAGCCTGCAAACAGCCATCAGCCCCTCACCCAGGCTGGCCAGGCACCCCAGCAGGACTGCCCTAGCCTGATCTGGGACACCCTTCAAGGCAAACCAGCTGGCCTCACCCATGCGCTAGGCCTCTATCCTATATAATAAAAGGGTAATATGCAAATTGACCCTAAAAGCAGAACCATTGGGAATGACTGGTCACTATGACACACACTGACCACCAGGGGGAAGACACTCAATGCAGGAGCTGCCCCCTGGTGGTCAGTGCGCTCCCACAGGGTTAGCTCTGCTCAGCCACAAGCCAAGCTGATGGCTGCCAGTACAGCAGTGGTGGTGGGAACCTCTCCCTCCTCCTCAGCAGTGCTAAGGATGTCCAACTGCAGCTTAGGCCTGCTCCCTGTTGGCAAGTGGACATCCCTCAAGGGATTCCGGGCTGCCAGAGGGATGTCTGACTGTCAGCTTAGGCCTGATCCCCTGGGGAGTGGGCCTAAGCCGGTAGGTGAACATCCCCCGAGGGGTCACAGACTGTGAGAGGGCACAGGCTCAACTGAGGAACTCCCCCCCCGCCCCCGAGTGCACAAATTTTTGTGTACCAGGCCTCTAGTCATTATTATATTCACCAATGTGAGACTGGTTTTTTTAAAAAATGTTTTAATAGCTGATATTGCCTGAGGAGTCCCTGGATGTCTGAGTCCCTGGGCGATCAAACCCCTGGTCATTCTGAGACAATTAGGCCACTGTCCTTGGTTAGTTTGCCACTCTGCCAGGACCTGGCTTTCAGGGGACCCTGACTATGGGAAGAACAACCCCATCCCCACCCCATGCCACCAGAGTAAAGGTCACTGTACTTTGCCTGAAGCATTAAAAATATGAAACCCAAACTCTTGTTCTTTTATTAGAGCCTTCCCCCAACCCCCCATACACACACACACTAGCATGGGCAGGAATGAGAGGCAAAGTTAAAATTCACTTGTGTTCTGCCGGCCTGCGTTCTCAGTGGTTGAGCATCAGCCTGTGAACCAGGAGATCAGAGTTCAATTCCCAATCAGGGCACATGCCTGATTCCCAGTAGGGGAGTGCAGGTGGCAGCTGATCAATGATTCTCTCTCATCACTGATGTTTCTATCTCCCTCTCCCTTCCTCTCTGAAAAAAAAAAAAATTAAAACAAAAATAAATAAATAAATAAATAAATAAATAAATAATTCGCTTGTTTCTATCCATATCTGTGAGTCTGTATTTCTGTATAAATGACTAAAGCATTTAAAGCAAAACAAAGCAGTGATTTCTACTCTTCTCAGGACCTAAAGAATGGCATTTCATCAGATGAATACAGAGGGTGAAGCAGGAAGGAGAAAGTGGGGAGTCCAGGAGTGGTGCTGAGCAAACCTACAGGCTCATTCTGACATCCAGGCCAGACCTTGAACTCCTGAATGACAGGAAAAGGCTGCTGTGGGCAGAGTCCCCGGGACAGGGAGGACAGTTGTTTTGACAGAGGCGAAATCTGGGGTCCAGGTCTTGAACCATGTGCTTTTTTCTGCTTTGCTGCTCTGCCTCCCATGGCTATTAAGTTGTCTTTGAGTACTCCTGGCACCCAAGCAGAACCACTGCCCCTAGGCTAAACCTCTTTCCAGGCAACACCCAGTAAATCTTGTCATGATGGGGATTGAATGATGATGGACTATCTTCTCAGACATGGCAGCCGGCGGAGATCTCCAACACAGGGTTCTGACAGAGAGCCCAGCCCAGGCCTAAAATAGTCTTTTACAATAAAGGGAGTGGAGGGACTGTTAAAAAAATAAATGAGGCCGTGCATGCTAGTGGTTTAATATTGCCACCTTCATTGGATGCTAGTGGTTTAATGTTGCCACCCTGGGTGGCACCATGAGAAACATGAGAAGTTCTGGTTGCTGACTCACCCAAATTCCCTAGAATGTGGGTGAAATCCCTTGGGTACCTGGTTGGAATCCAGAATGTCTGCCTGGGCGGGGAGGGTATTACCAGAAAAGGGGACCCGGCCCTGAGCGGGTCTGCCTAGGGCCGGCCGGTTGTATGTGGGTTCTTGTGTTCGTACAGGAAAACTTTCACAACGTGAGTCCAAGTGACGGTGAGGGAGCATTTATTAAAGCTGGGGACGGTGAAACAAGAAAGGGCTCAGCATAGAAGAAGCAACAGGAGAGCCTAGGCTGGGCTGCCTTAGCTGTCTGGGAAGTCAGAGTAAAGGGGCCTTGGGGACAAGGTCAGGGGATTAGCCAGCAATGAGCTGCCACTGCCCATTGCTCCCCTGGGTGCAAGTCTTGAGGGTCCTGTAGGGGTTAGGAGATGCATGCCTGTGGGGGCAGAAGTGGGGGAAGACAGCCAGAGAGAAAGAGGGAGAGTGAGCCCTGGGTACTTTGTCTTGAGGGTTTCTCTCTTTCTCGAAGGTGGGGGGATCTTAGGGGAGGTCTCAGGGGAGGGTCTCAGCAGAATATTCATCGGTTTTCTAGGTGTGCTCCCTCAGAGTCGTGGTCTCCATTGATTGGTCAGTGTCAGGGCAGGAGGTCGTTAGTCATTGCAACAGGTCCTCGTCTCACTGACCCGATTTTGCTGCTTTTCTGGGTCTGGAGCTGAAGTACAACTGAGGCCTAGATGTTATCTGTAGGGAGGTGGCCTTCTGTATCTGCTGTAAGTGGCCCTGCCAGTTTGTTCAGCTATCTGTCTCCGTTTCCCTGTTCCACTTGTCCTGACTCACTGGCCTGTCTCAGGGGCGCCTCAGAAGGAGGAAACGTGCAGAGAAGAGCCCGGTGGGCCTGCTTTGTAAGAAGCAACATCTCTCATCTCCATGTGCTGGCTCGTGTGTGTGTGTGTGTGTGTGTGTGTGTGTGTGTGTGTGTTGGGGCAGGCGGGAGGGGGGGTGCTTTGTGCAGAGAATGCTTGTGTTTGGGGCCTTTCTGGGAGTGGGTGTCTGTTTTCTATCTGGAATGGAGGACTTTGAGTTCCTGGAGGAAAGTGAGAAAGAGAAGGTGTGTGGGAACCAGCAGGTGAAAATTGTCATTTCAGCGAAAAGGAGCTTTCACAGGAACAGCCATGGCCAGTCGCCCCAACTTCCTCCTCCCAGGCAGCACTCAGAGGATAAGTCACTTGTCCAGGATTATGCAGTTCCTCAACCACTCTCCACTCCCAGATTTCCAGATCCTTGCCTTTCACTGCCTGTTCTGAAGTCATCCCCTCTCCAGCCCCCTGACATGCACACAGACACACCCACACCATGCCAGGCCATTTTGCTCATTGATTAAGCCACAGATTCATTCACTACTGCATGCCTAGCTCTGTACTGGGTGCAGGGAAGACGAGCAGAGAGTAAGAAGGACCTAGCCACCTGCCTTGGGGAGACTCTGGTCTGGCAGAGTGAGGAGTCAGCATAGGTCATCTTGCCGTGACTGAGCTAAGTTGCCCATGAAGGCTGGCTGAGCATCAGCTGGAATCACACGTACAGCCTGCAGTCACCCTTCAGCATGAGCAGAGAGAAGCCAGCCTCTGTGCACTCCATTGCCAATCACATGCCCTCCAGCTCCTCTGGGCTTCAACCAGCTCCTGGATAGGCATGTCCCTCTAGCAGGCAGCCCCAGGCCACACAAACTCTGCCCTTCACCCACACCAATCGGAGGCTGCCCAGGTAGGAAAAGAGAGCAAACCATTCGTGACAGAGAATTTACTTGCTACTAACAATACAGCTCTTTCATGATGTTATCTCATTTGACTTTTCAAGCTACCATGTGTTGAGCATTCACTGTGTTTGGCATTTTGACATATTAGCTCTAATCATTCATCGGAACTTCTTTTTAATTGATGACACTATAGATGTCCTTCATCCCCCCCCACCACCACCTTTTACCCTCCTCCACCTAGCCTCTGATGATTAGTAAGGTGGAGCCTACCCCAGGCCCACTGCACTATTATCTGTCTATGGGTTATGCATTTATGCATATATATTCTTTGGTTAATCTCTTCTCCCCTACCCGCCTCCCTTCTGAGATCTGTCAGTCTGTTCTATGCATCCATGTCTCTGGTCCTATTTTCATCAGTTTATGTTGTTCATTAGATCCCACATGTAAGTGAGATCATGTGATATTAGTCTTTCTCTGACTGGCTTATTTTGCTCAGCATAGTCATCTCCAGGTCCATCCATGCTGTCCCAAAGGGTAAGAGTTCCTTTCATTGTTTGTTTGTTACAGCCGCGTAGTATTCCATCGTGTAGATGTACCACAGCTTTTTTATCCCATCTTAGTGGGCACTTAGGCTGTTTCCAGATCTTAAGTATTGTAAATAACATTGCTATGAACATAGGGATGCATATATTTTTTCTGATTGGTGTTTCAGTATTCTTAGGGTATATTCCCAGAAGTAGGATCACTGGGTCAAATGGCAGTACCATTTTTTATTTTTTTTGAGGAAACTCCATACTGTTTTCTACAGTTGCTACACCAGTCTGCACTCCCATCAGCAGTGTACCCGGGTTCCCTTTTCTCCACATCCTCACCAGCACTTGTTGTTTGTTGATTTTTTGGTGATAGTTGTTCTGGCAGGTGTGAGATGATGCCTAATTGTGGGGTTTTTGTTTGTTTTAATATGTTTTTATTGATTTCAGGATGGAAGAGGGAGAGATAGGGACATAATGATGAGAAAAAATCATTGTTGGCCACCTCCTAAACACACCCTACTGCAGTTTTAATTTGCATTTCCCTGATGATTAATGACGTTGAGCATTTTTTTCATGTGTGTTGGCTATCTGTATGTCCTCTTTGGAGAAGTGGTTATTCAGGTTATTTGCCCATTTTTAATTGGATTGTTTATCTTCCTGGTGTTGAGTTATATAGTATGTATATAGAAACTTTTTGAAGTAGGTGTTATCCTGTTTTACGGATGAGAAAAATAAACATGAAGGCTGTTTCATTGTGTAAATAATGTTTATTGAGCGCCCATCTGTGCCAGGTACGGGGCTAGAACAGCAGTGGGAGCAAGATTATAGGTCTTTGATCTCCTCAGTATGATAGGAAGCAGATATTAAACAGAAAGGCAAGCAAATAATTAATTGTGGTGAATGCTGTGAAGGAAAAGTGGGGAGTGTTCTGGGGAAAAGCAGCAAAACATTTACTTTAGTTAGAGTAGAGGAGGCAGGTAAAAGCCTAAGCTGGGCTGAAGGAGGAACACTAGTTAGCCAGGTGGAGGTGGGGCAAGACAGCTGTGAGCAGCAGGATGGCATGTGCTAAGGCCCTGGGGTGGATAGAGATTTTGCCTAGTCAAGGATCTGAAGAAGGCCAGAGGGACTGGGGTTGAGGGGAGGGATGAGTAAAATGGGGCTGGGTAGGAGTCAGATCCTTCGGGTTTTCAAACTCTAAGGGCATAAGAATTTCCTGTGGGGAGCTGATTTCAATGCCTACTCCGGAGTCTGCCCTCCACCAAGGCTCAGCCAGAGAACCTGCACTTCTACCTAGTTCCCTGAGGGGTGCTGAGGTAGAGGCAGGTGGCTGGAAGTGGACACTTTAAGGAATACAGATGTAGGTCTTATCACCACTTCAAGGCCCTGAGACTTTTCCTAAGAGGAGGGAAAGCTGTTGAGACCACAGGTGCACATTTGAACTCAGCTCCATCTGATTCCCAAACCAGAGGGACATCATCTCTTCCTAAAAGGAAGGTGATGTCAGATGGATGCCAAGAGGATTGGAGGAAGGACTCTTCAGACAAAGGAACGGTGTCAGTGAAGCCAGAGGTGGGTGGGGCAAGGCAGCCACAGAGTCCTGACCTGCTCAGAGCCAACTGCCACTGGTGCAGGTGGCCTCTTCCCATTACCTGGAGGGGCCTCCACGTTCCGGCCGGAGGACTTTTGCACCTGAATCCCATTTTGGCTTTACAAAACCTCTGTGGAGAAGAATTCGTGGGATCATTCACCCCTTTTCCAGATGACACCGAGGCTCAACGAGGTGAAGCCATCTACTCAATGCCTTATGTTGTCAGTGAATAGAAAAATGTGGGAGGAAGCCAGGCAAGACTTGTCAGTGGGCAGCCAGGGTGGTCCTGCACCCACCACAGGTTATGAGGTAGCAGTGGCTGCTGTTGCCATGGACCCTGTGGAGGCAGGAGGCTGGACAAAGTGACCTCTGCATTTTGATCCCTGGGGCTCTCTGCGAGGGCACTGCTTCAGTTCAGGGGGGTCATGGAGAGCCCAGAGCCCGAACACTCTCACCGCTGTGTGACCTTGGGCAGTTACTCCCTGCTCTGTGCCTCAGTTTCCTTGTCTGTGAAATGAGGGTGGATAAGTCGGTCCCTGTAGCCTGGAAGTCCTTCCAGCTCTGATGCTGTCGGACTCTGAGTTCGGCCCAGGTGGGTCCCTGCTTCCGGAAGGTGCTGGCACAATGAGTGTTTTTGGGCCAGAATAACAGTGACCCAGGTGCCAAGAGGAACAAGGAAGTAAGGCAATGTTTCAGTTTCAATCTGCGCTTCTCTGAGAACTGAGAGGGAATCGGGGTTCAGGGAGGAGGCTGCCCCAGCTCCTGTCTACTGGGCAGAAAGGAGTGGCTGTGAGCTCTGGCCCCGGGGCCAGGAAGAGGAAATGGAGCCTGTGCCATGGTACCTGGCAGAGAGGGGTCGCACCACTCTCCACAGGCCCACCCGGAGCCCCCCTCTCCTCTCACCACAAGGATGGGTCTGAGGGCCAGGACCACTGCAGTGGCTGACAAAAGGGATGTCCGATGGGAAAGTGGGGCAGGGGGAGCTTTGAGTCCTCAGTGCCCAGAGCTTTCTTGCCATCACCCAGACACCAGTCAGGCCTGCACCATCCATGGGCCCCTTCTTCCCAGAGAGGTCTGAGCGGCGCTCCATTGCCCCTGCAGAACCCCACCAGGGCGCAGACCCACAGCCAGCTCGGCCTCCCAGGCGAAGGCACGTGTCTTCTCCTGGCTGGTTCTTCTGGGCTCAGCCTGAAACTGGGTTCAGCTCTGAAGCCCGGCCCACAGCAGCCTGGCTCCTCTGCCTTTCTGTTTCCCACCCCTTTCCTGTCCCCACTGCCCTCTGGCCTGGGCATCTACCAAATCTCCTGTCCATGTCTGATCTCCCACCTCCCTGACTCATGGCGCCTCTTCCTTGTTGCACTTCCCCTTTCTCTCACCTCTCTCCTTCCTCATGCATGTAGGCAGCTAACTGGTATTTTCCCCATTGTTACGATGGCTGACCCAAGACAACCCCTTTGGCCCTCAGAAAATTAAACATTTATGAAAGATCCATGGCCGGGGTGAGTGAGAAGGTGAAAGGGATTAAAAAGTAAAGATCAGTAATTACAAAATAGTCACAGGGATATAAAATATAGCATAGGGAATATAGTCAATAATCCTATATAATAAAAGGCTAATATGCAAATTGTCTCCTCAACTGGAAGTTCAACCAGGAGTTTGACCAGGGGGCGGGGCTATCTGGCCAACCACCCTCAGCCCCTCCCCCTGGCCAGCCCAGCCCAATTGGCCCTCCAGTATTACAGTAACTATGTATGGTGCCAGATGTGTCCTTGAATTATCAGGGACACCGTGTAAAGTACATAATTGTCTAACCACTATGCTATAAACCTAAAACTAATATAAAATAACTAGAGACCCAGTGCATGAAATCCATGCATGGGTACGCTCCCTAGCGGCTGCCAGCTGCCTGATGCAAGCCGGGGCCTCCCTTTCAGGGATTGGCTGGCTGGTCCCGCCCCGTGGTCAAACTCCCAGTCAAACTCCCGGTTGAGGGGACAATTTGCATATTAAGCTTTTATTATACAGGATATGGAATGTCAACTGTAATTGAAAAATAAAATGAGCCCTAGCCATTTGGCTTAGTGGATAGAACATCAGCCTGCAGATTGAAGGGTCCCAGGTTCGATTCTGGTCCAGAGCACATGCCTGGGTTGTGGGCTTGATCCCCAGTGGGGGGCATGCAGGAAGCAGCTAATCAATGATTTTTTCTCTCATTATTAATGTTTCTCTCTCTCTTTCTCTCTCTCTCTCTCTCTCTCTCTCTCTCTCTCTCTCTCTTTCTCTCTCTCTCCCTTTCTCCAATAAAAATATATTTTAAAAAGAAAGAAAGAAAGAAAGAAAGAAAGAAAGAAAGAAAAGATGAAAAAATAAAGATCCACATTTCCTAAAGCCCATAATTCTAGAGTTGGAAGGTGCTCTGTGGAAGGAAAAAAGGAGTCTACTGGTCACTTTGGCTGGGCATATCCTTTCAGCCAAGCCTAGAGCCAGGTCTTGTCACTATCCAACCTCTGGGGAAGTGATTCCTGTGGACCAAACCCCTGAGGATAACTGCTATATAAACCATAATGCAGTTTATTAGCCGAGAATGTCAGCTGGAACTCCCCGGCTGGCTAAATGAGTGATACCTATTGATTTATTCTTCCCTGTTCCAGTCCATTAGTCTTCACTGGAGGCTGTCCCTTCCCAGAGATAAGATGTAGGGTGTCCTGCTCACAGCCTCTGGATATCTGAAGGCTAAAGGAGGCAGCATGGTGAGCCTGGAACCAGAATTAAGGGAGGGGAGTGCAAGGCCACCTTTCCCAGAGCAGAACACTCCTGCATGAACACAAGAGATCTTAAAGCCACTGCAGTTTGGAGAAGGCTGCATTCCTTGCCTCCTCCTGGACACAGTGTGTGTTGGCCTATTCAAGGCTCTGAGGTGAACACCGGTTTATCAGAAAATTTCCAATTTATCTGGCATCAAAACTGTTCCCCCTATTCCCTATCACTAATGGATGGCTGTAGGGAGCGGCTAGAGGGTCAAGCCTAGGATTGACCTGTGGCAGAGCCACATATAAGTCCCAGCTTGGAGGACAGAGCTCTCCTAGCATAATTAAGTTAGACCTTATAGTTCTCCCTTGTTCCTAGGTAGCTAATGAACTGTGGGAGGTGCAGCAAGTGCTGCCAAAATAAAGCTGGAGTAACAAAATATATTTGAAACTCACAAGAATATTGTAAACACTCCCCTTGTTTTGCTTTGTGTGCTCTGACTATAACATAAAGCTTCTGCTTACAGGCCGAGTCTCTGTGTCCTCATCCAGGCACACGTGATCTACCTGGCCCCAACTGTATTCTCTTAGTCTGTTTTCTTTAATCCTTTACCACCCCTCCTCAGGTTCACCCCTGGCCATGCTGGACAGGGTTCAGATGGCTCACACCAGAGATGGATTCTGGGAAGTGGGGAGCTGTGTAGCTATCCCCAGGGCCTCTCCCACCCAGTTCAGCCTCCCAGGCCCCCTCTCTTGTTCTCTTTAGTGACTGGCTTCTGCCAGCGAATCTTTGTTTTAATTTTTTTATTTTTTTTATTGATTTCAGAGAGGAAGGAGAGGGAAAGAGAGATAGAAACATCAGTGATGAGAGAGAATCATTGATCAGCTGCCTCCTGTATGCATCCCACTGGGGACTGAGCCTGCAACCCAGGCATATGCCCTTGACTGAAATCAAACCTGGGACCCTTCAGTCCACAGGCCAACATTCTGTCCACTGCGCCAAACCAGCCAGAGCTGCCGGCGAATTCTTTAGCCATGCCGTCTGCATTGTGTAGGCACTGACCAGCTTCCTACACCATGGTGTCAGCCGGGAAGTCTCTGTGTATTTAAGATGACTTATAGCAGCAGCGGAAGAGGAAAGTGCTGATTAGGAGAACAGGATGAGAAATTCTGATATAAGCTGTAAGCTGTGGGTGCACTGAGCTCATAAAGGAGCAGATGTCCTTGAGGGATTTAGAAATGCAGACATGAACCTGAGCTGAATTTGGGAATGAGATATGATGGAGACTAGAATTGCTCTGACTTATACAGTGAACGGAATCTGAGAGCCAGGAGTGACCCTGAGGGGTAAGGAAAAGCCTTGGAAAAGGACAGGCAGCCAGATTTAACCGCTAAACATATAGAATGTCCAGTAAAACTTGAATTTCACATAAACAATGGATATTTTTTTAATATAAAATCCCCCATATAAGATTGGAGACATACTTATACTAAAGAGTATTTGTTGTTTATGTGGAATTCTAATTGGACTGAACATCCTGTATTTTCTCTGGCAACCTTATGCAGCAGCAAGAGGGGGAGGCCTGGGTGGCTGGGTGAGGGGAATTAGGGGGAGAGGCGAGCTGGGCAGGGATAGAAAGACTGCCTGGTGCTCTGTGACAGGCAGCTGTTTGCTGTGCAGTGTGGCCAGTGACCTGGAGACCACATCAGAGTTCTGCTGAGGTGGGTGCCTCATGAGGGTGGGGCGTGGCAGCACGGATGAAGGAGGAAAAGGCCATGTCTCACATTTGGGTTGACTCAGGGACAGAGAAAAACAGAGCAGCTTTGTGCAGGGTGGAGTTCAAGACGCCACAAGGTAGGAAACTAGAGTGGAGATTTGGGGGATTTGAAGGTTTAGGGGTGGCCCAGAGCATCACCTCTCCCACATGTCACCAAAGGACACTGTGTTAGGGAGAGCATTAGGCTTGATTAAGGAGAGGGAATGGGCCTTAATGTCTTTAAACCCCAAGGAAAGGATGACTCCAGCTGACGTTTGGGTCACATATAATTGTACACATACACACGTGTATGTGTCTGTGTGATCTTATCTCTTACATGTTCGTTTTACTAGCCTAACTCGTGGAATCCTTAGTGGTATCTTGTTATCCTTGAAACGGACCTTGGAGACCACTTATTTCAGCAACTTCATCGTAGACAGGAAGAAGCTGAGCCAGAGGAGTGAAATGCTTGTCCCAGGTCACACAACAGAGCCGGAATTAGAGCCCCCTGCGGTACCCACAGCTGTTTTTGCTCTTCTAGGCTCTCTCTCCACATTCAGTTAACATCCCTGTGTCTCGGTTTCCTCACCTATGAAATGGGCAATAACAGTGTCACATAGGACTGTTGTGAGCATTAACTAAAATAACAGGTGATTAGAAGTGCCTGCCACTGCAACGTGTTCAGGAAGGCTTGGCTGTTTTGTTGTCATCCGTTGATCCCTATGTCATTTCAGTCCTCTGAGAAGCTGATGCCATGACAAGATGAGGCACGCAAAAGAGGAAATGCCTCAGAGAGAAAAAAGGAGAAGAGTAATTACCTGTTGCTGCAAAACAACTTACTCCAAAACTTATGTTTGCTATTTCACCCAGTTCCTGAGGATCAGGATCAGGAGAGGCTTAGTTCGTGGTTCTGATTCAGGGCCTCTGAGAAGGTTGCAGCAGGGGCTGCCACCAGCTCAAGGATCCTGAGCTCACTCGTGTGGCTGCTGGCTGGAGGCTGTTCAGTAGCATGGCCGATGGAGAGAGAGAGAGGAAGAGAGAGAGAGAGAGAGAGAGAGAGAGAGAGAGAGAGAGAGAGAGAGAGGCTGCAGTATTTTTTATAACCAATCCCAGAAGTGACATACTATCACTTGTGCTATATTCTGCTGGTCACACAGACTAAGCCTGGCCAATGGGAGGGGGCCACATAAAAACATAAATACGGGAGGCGGGTCATTAAGAGCCATCTTGGAGACTGGCTACCACAGGGAAGGAACCAGAGAAGAGGAGCAGAACTTTCAGACCTCAGTGCAGGTCTGACCTTGGGGAGGGAAAGAGAGAAGGAAGGAGGCCTGGGTAGGAAGAGTCCTAGACTGCAGCCCAGTCTAAGACGGTTTCCAGCACAACAGAATGTCCTCAAGCCAGTGTCACCCGTTGCAGGAGACCCATGTTTTGCTGAATGTGCCTGCATCATGCCCTCTCTGTGCTCAGCACTGACCAGGAGCAGCCCAGGGGAAGCATGGCCTCTGGTGGTGTATGCAGAGGGGCTGTGACTCGGGTGTTATGCTCCTGCAGCCAGAGAGCTGAGCAGTGTGTTTTGTCTGTCACAACACGAACGTGTCGCCTCACTCTCTATGGGACATAAATATAATCAAGAAAGCTGTTCTTCAAAAGATAGCACATGTGGTGAAGTGAATTGTGGGCCCAGGAGATGTGAGGCCAAGGGCCAAGTGAATCACAAACAAGTAATTTTTTCAGTTGACAAATATTTTCTAAGTTTCAGCTCTGCCCGTTCCCAGCCTGAGCCGGCCTGGCAGAGAGGTGTGTATCCGGAAAGGCTTCCTGCAAGAGGTGATGCCTTAGCTGTCTTTCAAGGTAGAAAGTAACTAGGCAAAGTAAGGAGAGGGCTCCCTGGCAGAGGAAGAAGCATAGGGAAACACCCAGCAGTTTCCTTTCTCCCCCACCTCTGGCCCCAGGCCAGCACTGGGTGTATTTACCACTAGCCATCAGTCAGTTGGCTAAAGTTCTAGACAAGTTTCTGGGCCTAACCCTGGCCCCAGCCTTATTGGATTCCCATTGGGAGAACAACAAAGAGACTGGCTAATCAATCAAACCCTCAGGTGTGAACAGGTAGGACTGGAGTCTATGGAGGAGGAACCCAGGAAGGAAAGGCAGCTGGCACAGGGAGGGCCAGACCACACTGTTCCTGCCTACAGGAGTGCTGCATGTTCACTTCCTTCCTGCGGGGGCAGGGCCCAGAGCCCATACTCTGAAAGCAGGATTGCAAGACGGGAGGGCGGGGGGGGGGGGGGGGGGGGGGGGGGGGGGGGTGGGTGCTTACCATCAAAACAGTGTCCCAAATACCTGCAACTGGGAAGTGTCCTCTCACTCTCTCCCCTCTCTCCCTCCCTTTCCCTCCCTCCCTTCTTCTCTCCATACACACACACACACACACACACATACACACATACACACCCCATATTTTCCAGCGTATAAGATGACTTTTTAACCCAGGAAAATCTTCTCAAAAGTCGGAGGTCGTCTTATACACCAGGGTGTCATTTTATAGGGCGGGTGCTGAAACTTCCGAGCCAGACTGGAAAATCTGCGGTCGCCACATACGGTGGGGGGAGCTCAAAAACAGCCGCACTCCATTCATTTCAATGGACCCGGATGGAGACCGCAAGTGTCTCTGGTCAGCTCTTTTTGTGCCACATACAGTCTCCATACGGACTTTTTAACCCAGGAAAATCTTCTCAAAAGTTGGGGGTTGTCTTATACACACACACACACACACACACACACACACACACACACACACTAGAGACCCAAAGCACAAAATTTGTGCAAGAGTAGGCCTTCCTTCCCCAGCTGCTGGCACCAGCTTCCCTCTGGCACCTGGGACCTGGGCTTCCCTCACAGCCCTGGTGTCAGCTAGAAGTTTGTCCAGCCTAATTAGCATATTATGCTTTTACTATTATAGATATGTATATATCTGAGAGAGAGAATGAGACAGAGACAGAGATTTGAAGGAACTGGCTCACACAATTGTGGAGGCTTGGTGAGTCCAGAATCTGATGAAGGTGGCTGGGTGGCTGGAGACTTGGAAGATTTGCAGTTCAAGTTCAAAGGAAGTCTTCTAGAAAGCCAGGAAGAGTCAGTGTTCAGAGGAAGTCCAAAGGCAGACTGCTGGAGAATTCCCTCTTGCTCAAGAAGGTCAGACTTTTGTTCTATTTAGGCCTTCAACTGATTGAATGAGACCCACCACATTATGAAGAACAATGAACTTTACTCAAAGTCCACAAGTTTAAATGTAAATCTTATCCAAAAATACTCTCAAAGAAATGTACAGAATAATGTCTGACCAAGTATCTGAGCACTGTGGTCTAACCAAGTTGATGCATACAATTAACCAGCTCAGTGCCACTTTCAACAAACCTTTGCAAGCACTAAGGAGTATTTGAAAATTCACTTTTATAGTTCAACTAGAATCCTGGTGCATGAAATTCATGCACTCGGGGTGGGGTGTGTACTCTCAGCCCAGCCTGCACCCTTCCGCAATGCAGAAGCCATCGGAGGATATCTGACTGCCGGTTTAGGGGAGCGGGCCTAAGTTGGTAGTCTGACATCATTAGCACTGCTGTGGAGGCGGCAGAAGCTCCTGCCACCACCACTGCACTTGCCAGCCATGAACCCAACTTCTTCCTGGCTGAGTGGCACTCCCCCTGTGGGAGTGCACTGACCACCTGGGGGCAGCTCCTGCATTGAGCATCTGCCCCTGGTGGTCAGTGCACATCATAGCAACCAGTCGTTCTGCCGTTCAATTGATTTTCATATTAGCTTTTTATTATATAGGACAGTTTAAATATTATACTATTAGTTTAATTTACATTTTTACCACTTCTGAGAATTGAACAGCTTTCCCCCCATATATACATATGTGCATTTATAGGTATGTGAATGTATATACAGTATATATTCTCATAGTAAATTATTATTTTCAAATTCTTTATCTAGTTAAGGAATAAGTAACTTATCCAGTTAATCTTAGTATTTTTCTCATTAATTTATGTGTTTTATTTAATATTATGAGGGACACTTTGTCATATTAGTTGCAAATATTTTCCCCATAATTTTTGTTTCTCCTTATCTTCTTTTTTCAAAATGTTAAAATTGTGTGGAGCCTGCAAAAAAAGAAGAAAGAAAGAAAGAAAGAAAGAAAGAAAGAAAGAAAGAAAGAAAGAAAGAAAGAAAGAAAGAAAGATTTTGAAAGAAATTCTCAAGGAAAAGAAGCAAGGTAAGAGCAACTAAAAATGTGAAGGGTTTGCAAACTATGACCCATAGACCAGATCCAGCTGCTGCCTGTTTTTGTAAATAAAGTTTTATTGAAACACAGCCATGTTCATTCATTTTGGACTGTTTATGATGGCTACAATGGAGAGTTGAGTAGTTGTGACAGAGACCATATGGCCCTTAGTAGAAAAATTTTGCCAGTTTCTGCTCTATATAGTTGAACTAGAATAAATTAAAAGTTATATGAAGGATATCTAATTATGCTATAATTTATGTTTTATCAGAAAAATGTTCTATTTAATTAATCATTGTGTATTTATAATCACCAAATAGATGCAATTATATCCTACAATTTGATCAATAAACGGTAAAATTAACATTTTTATGTAAAGTGTTGAGATTAATATTTTATATGTCTTTGGTTTTTATAAATTTTCTTTTTCTCATAATTCGTGTGTTGTTGTTTTTTTTAAGTTTACTTGAGCCAAACTGAGGACATATACTGGGAAGTAAGATATCAAATGATCTCTCATAATTCATTTTTAAAAAAATATATTTTATTTATTTTTACAGAGAGGAAGGGAAAAGGATAGAGTTAGAAACATCGATGAGAGAGAAACATCGATCAGCTGCCTCCTGCACACCCCCTACTGGGGATGTGCCCACAACCAAGGTACATGCCCTTGACTAGAATTGAACCTGGGACCCTTCAGTCCGCAGGCCAATGCTCTATCCACTGAGCCAACTCATAATTCATTTTTAATAACCTTTTAAAAAAGAATAATTTTATGTTTACATAAAAATTCCAGGGATAATACAAAGAGTGCCCATATACTCCACACACATTTTGTCCTTTTATGAATCTCTTATATTAGTGGGTACACTTGTCACAAATAACGAGTTATTAGTAACTAAAGTCGCTATTTAATTAATTTATTTATGTTATTTGTCCATACTTTGTTCAGATTTCCTTACCTGAGGTCCGTCTTCTGTTCCAGGAGCCCATCCAGGTTACCATACTCCATTTAGTTGTTAAGCCTCCTTTGGCTCCTCTTGGCCGTGACAGGTTCTCAGACTTGTTTTTGATGATCTTGACAGTTTTGAGTACAGTCAGGAGTTTTGTGTTATGTTCCTCAACTGGAATTGTCTGATGTTTTTCTCATGAATAGACTGGGGTTATGAGTTTTGGGGAGGAGAGTTACAGAAGTAAGGCAACATTCTTTACTTCAAGTGCACATGCTCCCAACATGACCTATCACTGTTGGTGTTGGCCTTGATCACCTGGCTGAGGTAGTGTTTGTCAGGTTTCTCTCCTGTGAAGTTACTCTTTTCCACCCTTTCCGTACTGGGCTCTTTAGAAAGACATCATCGCAGCCCACAATGCAGTGTTGGGGTTTCTGTCCCACCACCTTGAGGGGCAGTATCTCCTAAATTAACATTCTTCTGCAGAGGACATTTGTCTTTGCTCCCCTATTTGTGCATCTATTCAATACTGTATTTCTATCAGTATAAACCCCTCATATTGATTTTATGCTTTGGGTTATAATTTAGTACTATCTTATTTATTTTGTTGTTCAAATTGTTCCCACTTTGGCCATTGGGAATTCCTTTTGCTCCTGTGTCCCTTTGACATGCCTCATAATTGTGTTTTATTTTTTAAGCACTTCCTTATTTTCTGCACTTCTACAAGATGCTCCAGTTCATCTTGTGTATTTCTTTCTTTTAAAATACATTTTTATCGATCTCAGAGAGGAAGGGAGAGGGAGAGAGAGGTAGAAACATCAATAATTAGAGAGAATCATTGATCAGCTGCCTCCTGCACACCCCACACTGGCAATTGATCCTGCAACCTGGGCTTGTACCCTGATCAGGAATCGAACCATGACCTCCTGGTTCATAGGCTGATGCTCAACCACTGAGCCATCTTGTATATTTCTTGCTTTGGTCATAGAATTAGTCCTTTCTCCAAGGAACTCAGGCTCCTTTTCATTAGAAATTAAGATCTTGCCCAGCCAGTGGTTGAGTGTCGATCTCTGAACCAGGAGGTTATGGTTTGATTCCTGGTCAGGTCATACGCCTGGGTTGTGAGCTTGATCCCTAGCATGGGGACTGCAAGAGGTAGCCAATCAATTATTCTCTCATCATTGATGTTTCTATCTCTCCCTCTCTTCCTTCCTCTCTGAAATCAATATTGTATTGATAACTCCACTTGAGGCCTCTTTCCTGAGTCAAATGCCACAAATACCTACTGGGCAGTTCCACTTGGATGCCTCAGGCATTCCAAGTTCACATCTCCCCCAAAAAACTTATCATTGAAAACCAACTTGCTCTTTTTTAAAATTAAAATTTGTATTAAGATAAAATTCATATAACATAAAATCTATCATTTTAACATTCACTCCCCATTCCTTTCTCCCCCTAACTCTTAATGACCACTAATCTACTTTCTATCTCAATGGATCTGACTATTCTGGACATTTCATATAAATGGAACCATATAAAAGGTTGTCTTTTATATCTAATGTCTTTCACTTAGCATAAATTTTCAAGTTCATCCATGTTGTAGAATGTACCAGTAGTTTATTCCTTTTTACCACCAAATAATATTCCATTGTAGGGATAGACCACTGTTTGTTTATCCCAAACCTGCTCTTGCATTTGTCTTCTGTATCTACTGAGTAGCGACCTTCATCTAGTGTTTCAAACCAAAACTTGGAATGTCTTTCTTGATCTTTTCTCTCATTCACCTTCAAAATCTATTCAGAGAAGATAGAAATCTTGTCAATTTTATTCTCCTCTAAATCTCTCCTCCCCATCCCTTCCTCGACCCTCTGTTGTCATGGAGCCTCCCCTAGTTCAGAACACCTCCTCTCTCACCCAGATGACTACCCAATTCCCTTAACTATCACTGCCTCCATCTCTGTCCCTTCCATCCATTCTCTACCTCACAGCGGGAGTGATCTTCCTTAATCTCAGAGCTGATCCTATCTCTATCCTGCTTACCCTCCAATGTCTGCTCAGTGCCCTCAGGATAAAGTCCGAATTTCTCACCATGGCTTATAAACCTTCCCAGGACATATACCCTGCCTGGCTCTCACTCTTCAGCCTACTGAGCACTTTGCCTTGAACCAGCCAGGTTGTCCCCCCACCAAGACTCACCACTTTCTCTCTGAAGTTCCTGAGCTGTTGCCCACCCTGCAAACCGGACTAGACCTCACACAAGCCTCCCATGGCATCATGTTTAGCTCTGACCCCTTCTCTTTGTTCAAGTCTCCACTCAGTGTCACAGTGTCAACTCCACAGAGAGGCCTTCCTCGTTGACTAGACCATTGCCCACCCGTCATGATCCCATTTCATTTGTAGCACTTACAGCTCTGTGAGATCCTGCCAGCTTGTTTGCTTGCTTATTATCCATCTCCTTGCCCTAACATATATGCTCCTTGAGAGCAGGAACCTCGCCTGACTTCTTTATCTCTGAACCTGACATGAGAACAGGGTCTGGCACACAGAGGGCCTCCGTAACTACACATTCAGTGACTAACAGAGAGGTTCAATGTAAAAATAGGTTTTTTTAAAATATATTTTTTATTGAGTTTAGAGAGGAAGGGAGATGGAAAGAGAGATTGAAACATCAATGATGAGAAAGAATAATTGATCAGCTGCCTCCTGCATGTTCCCCACTGGGGATTGAGACTGCAACCTGGGCATTTGCCCTTGACCGGAATCGAACCTGGGACCCTTCAGTCTGCAGACTGATGTTCTATCCACTGAGCCACTGGCCAGGGCTGTTTTTCTTTCTTTCTTTTTTTTTTTTTTTAATATTTTGTTTTATTGCTTAAAATATTACAAAGAGTAGTACATATGTCTCTCTTTTTTTGTTCCCTTGACCTTCCCCTGCCCTCCCCCACCCAGTGTTTTGTGTCCATTAGTTATGCTTATATGCATGCATAATTAAATCACATAGTGATGTTTTTAAGGCACACATTGGAAGGCCCCTTGCCAAAGGCCCCCTATCACTGGGATGCAAACCTCTCCTTGACTTCATCCTCCTTTACAAAAGGCTTCTCTCTGGCCTCTGTAGCTCCAGGGCCATCCTGGTTCTCTAACTGGTCCTTTGTCTACTTGTTTCCTGTTTTCTCTTCCTCTTTTCTTCTCCTCCCAATTGTGAGCTCTCCCCACACACCTGAGTCTTAGTTCTTTCCTTCAGCATAGCACGCACCCCCTGGATGGCATCTGGCTCACTGCGTGGACGGCTCACCAGTCCTCCCACCACCTGCAAACCACAGGGTCCCACTTGCAATTCCCTTTGTACCTTTACTTATTTTTATTTTTTTAAATATATTTTTATTGATTTCAGAGAGGAAGGGAAAGGGAGGGAGAGATAGAAACATCAATGATGAGAGAATCATCGATTGGCTGCATCGTGCATGCCCCATACTGAGGATGGAGATTGCAACCCGGAATATACCCTGACTGGGAATCAAACTGTGACCACCTGGTTCATAGGTCGGCACTCCACCACTGAGCCTCGCCAGCTAGGCCCTTTGTGCCTTTAAACTGTGTCATGGAAGACTGCCAGCTCCCAGCAATGGACTCTTGGGGACTTTGTCATTCCTATGAACGTACCCTGTCAAAACCTCATTATAGAATCTTCACACCATTGTATTCTGTGTGACCAGTGAAAAGCATGAGAGACGGCTGCACACATATTGCTTTGGAACAATTTCCACAACGGGTTAGGCAAACAAAAGCAAGATGTGGGACAGTGTGCAGGGCCGTGCTGTCCAGTAGAAATATAACACAAGCCATGCATATAATTGTATTTTATTTATTTTTTGCAATTGTATATTTTAATGTAAAGCTTTAAAATTTAACTTGGGCCCTAGCCGGTTTGGCTCAGTGGATAGAACATCAGCCTGCAGACTGAAAGGTCCCAGGTTCGATTCTGGTCAAGGGCATGTACCTCGGTTGCAGGCTCAATCCCCAGTGAAGGCCGTGCAGGCTCATCGATGTTTCTATCTCTCTATCTCCCTCCCTCCCTCTCTCTAAAAAATAAATAAAGCCATTTAAAAGAATAAATAAATAAAATTTAACTTGGAACTCCTTGGAGAGAAAGGAGGAGATAAATTACCTCCTGGTACATTATTGGCCATAGTTAACCAAAAAGTTATAAATAGATACTAAATGCAGCAATTTCCAACTGGTGCGCTGCAAGAATGTTTGAAACATGCAATACCAGACTATGTGGTCAGAGGCACTCATCTCTTTTTCACTTCGATTGTCAAATAAAAAAATAACAACAACCAACACAACAGTAGCCACGCAGTGTGAACGTGCGTGTGATTTGGAACTTCCTAGGAGCCACATTAAAAGTTAAAAAGGAAAAAAGGAGATGGGTGAAATTAATTTTAGCAATATAGTTTATTTAACTCAATATATCCAAAACAGTATCATTTCAACGGATCAATATGTGAAAGTATTAATGAAATAATGAATATTTTTTTCTCCTACCAAGTCTTGGGAGTCCAGATTTCTGTATATTCACTGTACAATCCATGTGGCCTGCCGACATTTCAAGTGATCAAAGCCACATCTGGCTGGTGCTGCCACAGGACCAGGCAGGTGTCCCCCTGGGAGACAACGTGAATAGCAAGCACACTACACAGCGTATCCCGGAGCACATCCTCCGTCCTCCGTCATCTTTCCCCCTTAAATGCTTTATGGGACCATGGGCCACAGGATCAGCGGGAGGTCCCTTCCCATGGCCCTGCTTAGATATTTCGAAAGTATTGCCAATCTAAATTTTTGCCCAGAGGCTGTCTCTCCTAAGAAGCAAGACAGCTCCTCTGGTTGAATTTCTTTAATCTAAACCAATCAATCAGTCAATCAACAGTGTTCGTTTAGTGCTCAGTATGTGCCAGTTGCTTGCCAGGCTGTGGGGACATGATCCAAGCCTGGTTCCTGCCCTCTTGGAGAATTGCTCCCCATCCTCCCTGACCCCCTCTCTCCACCTGCCCCTCTTCTTCCCCTTGGCCCCTTCCTTGCTCTCCATGGACCATGATGAGTGGCGGCCGTGTTGCCAGCCACATCCCTTTCTGGCTTGTTTCCACTGCCAAGCAGTGTGGTCTCTGCTCTTCCTGGGAGATTTCCGTGCATCAGTCCCTTTGCTCGGGAACACGAGATGACAGAAATAACCTCATCAGGAGGACAGGGAGGAAGTCTGGCCGGCAGAGCAAAGACTCAGCTTGGGGTCCCACAGCCTCTGGGCTGCACTGAAATGACCGAGGCCAAGCCTGTCCTGGAGAGGCAGGAAAGTATGGACCATGGTGAGTCTAGTTGAGCTGGTACTGGTGTGGGGTTCCTGCAAGGATTTGCCTGCTCTGCCCACACACCCAGTGGAGACAAGTACTAGCTGCCCAGGGTGTCCAGTCCTGCGCTGACTCTTCTCTCCCCTTCAAGTCTGTCACAAATCAGCTTCCTACTTCTCCCTCAGTCCTGCTCCCTGAAACCATGCAACAGCCTCTTTCCTAATCACCCCTCGGTGGTGCCCACTCCTGCTGAACAGCCCTGCACAACACTTTGCCTTGGCCTCTGGGGTTGCCTAAGACCATGCCATCTCAGGTTTCTCCTACTAACCTGTGAACAGGGTAACAGGCCACCACATTCACCCCGCTCCACACTCTTCCTGGGGTGGCTTCTTTAGGAAAGTGGAGGGGAAATAGAGATGCTCTTAGCATGATAGTGCACCGAGCTGTGAAGCTGTGAGTTGACCAAAGAAAGGTTTGTTGGCCCTCGCAGGTTTGGCTCAGTGGATAGAGCGTTGGTCCTCAGATGGAAAGATTTCAGGTTTAATTCTGGTCAAGGCACGTATCTGGGTTGCAGGCTGGATCCCTGGCCCTGGTCTAGGCAAGTGCAGGAGGCAACCAATCGATGTGTCTCTCTCACATTGATGTTTAGCTCTCCTCCCTTCTACTCTTTCTAAATATCAATGGGGAAATATCCTCAGGTGAGGAGCAACTGAAAGAAAGAAAGAAAGAAAGAAAGAAAGAAAGAAAGAAAGAAAGAAAGAAAGAAAGAAAGAAAGAAAGAAAGAAAGAGAGGAAGAAAGGGAGGAAGAAATAAAGGTTTGCTGGTTTTGTGGATGTGCCCCTCTGAGGCTCAATATGGAGGGCCATCTTCCTACACCCTTTCCCCCTCCCAAAGTTTCCTCACCAACTTCAGGAGTTGTAAAGGCTGACAGAGCCAAGATCCTGGGCTGATGGAAGGGCCTACAAAACCCAAGTGTGTGTGTGTCTCTGTGTGTATCTGTGTGTCTGTGTTTGTACTTGTGTGTGTCTGTGTGTGCCTGTGCATGGGTATGTTTGTTTGTGCCTGTGTGTGTACCTATGTGTGTCTCTGTGTGTGTCTGTGTATATTTGTGTGTCTGTGTGTGTTTGTGTCTGTGTCTGTGAGTGCCTGTGTGTGTCTGTGTGTGCCTGTGTGTGTGCCTATGTATGTATCTGTGAGTCTCTGTGTGCCTGTGTGTGTCTGTGTGTGTCTCTGTGTATCTGTGTGTCTGTGTGTCTCTGTGTGTCTGCGTGTCTCTGTGTGTGTGTCTCTCTGTGTGTGTCTGCGTTTCTGTGTGTGTGTGTGTGTGTAGGTGGTCTTTGAGGTCAGTGCAGAAGACCTCCAGTGCTCCAGCTCCCAACCCATGACTGACTGTGGCAGGGATATTGCCCATTCCTGAGAGACACAGGCTCCAGGACGGCCTTGCTGAACCTTCTGTAGACGACCGAGGGGTCCACACACTCCCTCCCTGCCCTCCCTCTCTCCTTCACTGGGCTCAGACTCGGATGGCAGAGGAAGGCTCTCTCAGTGTCTCTGGATCCCTCCTTATTTCCTTTCACACAGTCACTTCTCCACATAAAATCCTTGATGTTTGGTCGCAAGTTGGTGACTGCTTCTTGGAGGATCTGGACTAACACAATTGGTCTGTGTATGTTTTCTCCACACAATCTCAGCCCCAACCAAACGCAGCTCTCTGAAGAAGGTGCCATAGCAGGGGGCGTGGGAACATAGAGGGAGGGCCCTCAGTGCTCCCCCTGCCGGCCCGTGAGGGGGGCATGGGAAAAACATGCGCCTCCCTCCCATCTTGGCCCCTACCTCCATGTCTTTGTCGGCTCCCACTTACACCTGCCAAACTCAGGTGTCTTTCTGACCCCCACTCAAGGTCAAGTCAGTTCTTGGTGAAGCCGCATGGCTTCTGAGCTAGAAATTGGAGCTCGTCCCTCCATCTGCGGCCCAGGTGTGGAGGGTGGGGAGGGCCTGCAGGGACTGACTGGCACCTCCTGGATCCTGGCTTGCAGGTCTCTCTGGGGCCTGTTTGTGATGTGTGGGGTGGACGGCTACCTGAGTGTCACCAGAGGAAGGAGGCCTGGGCTGTGGTTCCATCTGTCCACCCAGGCTCTCGGGGCACAGGCAGCTAAGGTGGAAGTTCCACAGGGCGGCCCAGCAGCCTCAGCCTCAAGTTTCGACAGTTGCCCTGTTGTCCACAAACAGAGTGGGTTTTAAAGGCTTATTCTTTTCTGTATAAACAATCCTGACCACACCCTGGTGACCATGAAACTCTTGAAAAGCTACAAACACTTGCAAAACAAACCATAGGGAAACGGGCTTTGGCGATGGGCGGAGTCGGGTTCAAATCTTTCTTGCTCCCCCGATTATTAGCACTGTGAACTTGGACAAACTGCTTAACTCCTCTAAACTTCATTTTCTCCATTAAGGAGAGGGAGTCATAACACCTAACTCCTAAACTATGGGAGGATTAGATGAATAACTTGCCGAAGTTCCAGGCACAGGGTTTTCTGTGGAGATCAGTGGTTTTCGGCAAGGACGGTAGCGCCCTCTCGTGGAAAGTGTGGGGTGTGACAGGCCACTTCTGTCAAAGGCAGCAGGAACCAGGGGTCGCCTACACCGCACAGAGCAATAATGAACCATGAGGACATGCCTCTAGAGGGTTCTACATGGCAAAGTAGGTTTTGGGGTTTTTTGTTATTGTTGTTGTTTTTCCACAAGTTTAAGACACTGAATTTTCCAGGAACACAGCTACTGGGTAGATTGAGGGAATTTCATAACGTCTTTTGTTGGGCACTTTCCCAAGAGTTGTTCACTGGTTTGGAAACCTTATCACTGACAGTACTTCCTGTTAGTGGCCAGGTGAGACCCGTGTGTCAGTCCACATTGGTAACGTCACGCCTGACCCGTGCCGTATCTCTCAGTGAGGCTCTTCTCGCTCTCTCTGCGCACACATCCCCTGGGAACATTCCTAAGGGACAGATTCAAATTCCTGCAGGTCTGAGGTGGGGCCTGAGATACGAATTTCTCACCAGCCCCGGGGAGGCTGCCGCCAGTCCTAGCGCAGTCACAGCTGAGCAGCGACGTGCACAGAACACATGTTATTATGAGTTACGCTTCTTATACCCGTCCTTTATATGGTAGTTAGGACATTGTCTTAGGTGGAGTTCTCCAGGAACTGGGCTCGGAGGGAGATTTCTGTGCAGGCGGTGAGCTGGGTGCGCTCTTGAAAACACCCTTTGGGGCGGCAAAGGCAGCACTGGGCAGAGGAAGAGGTTGGGCTGCAAAGCAATCACAACAAAGGCCTCAGCTTACCCCTTTGGGGAGCTCAAGACCTGGGGGGCGGGGAGACCTTCAGAGATGTCTCTGATTTAAGCAGGGGGCCTGGCTTCTGCTCTGACTCCAGAGGATTCCGGTCGGTTGTTTTTGTTTTTTGCGTTTTTATCCCCCTCACCCCCGCCCGTTCTTTAATCCGTTCATTCACTCATTCATGTATTCATTAAATTCTTACTGAGTGCCTGAACCCCTCTGGGCCTCTTTCCCTCTGCGACTGCCCCTCCACCATATCAGCGCCCTCACTGACTCACTTCTGGGAGAGATGTGTGGAGACTGGGGCTCAGTCCAGGAGAGCAGGGGTGGGTACTCAGCAGGAGGCCCTGGTAGTCCTTCCACAGCAACTGTGACCTCCCTGGTTGCACTGGCCCCTCCCTGGGGTAATTCCACCTCTGCCCGGAGTCTGGTCCTCATGCCACAGATCCCACCCCAGTGCCCCAAGGAGAGCCAGGCAAGGGCTGGGGGCGGGTGGGAGGGGAGAGAGTAGCCATTTTCCGTGCAAATGAACACACACGTTTTTCTGCATGTTCCTGACGTCCATCCCGGCACCTACATTGACCCCTGGGAGTCAAGACCCAGTCACCCAGACTAACTCTCCAATGCACCGAAAGCCACAGTTCTTACTATGGTCTGTTTCTATAATATTTGATTTCCTCTGAGTATAGGACACCCACACACACATACAGAATTTAGAAAGTTGAAAAACTTTCATGAAAATAAAAGAACTGAAAATTACTCACCATTTCACCACCCACAGTCAAGGCACTGCTAACATCAAGATGAGTAAGGTTCTGGGCTCTTTGCAGAATTACAACTGAGCTGCATTTTCCCTTTGATTTTTCTGAGAGAGTGGAAGGGGGGACAGACACGTCAACAGGACAGAGACATAGTGATTGGTTTCTCCCCCCCGACACACGTCCCGGCTGGGGGCACGGATCCGACCTGCAACCCAGAGACGGGCCCCTGACCAGGAATCCAAGTGCATTTTCATTAAGACCTTAGCATGTGTTCATCCAGCAACATTGCTGTCCGCCCATTGGGGCTCCACCCCTCCTGGCACCTTCTCCTGAGTCCCTAGCCTCTAGCTTGTCCCCCCCTTCAAAAGGGGAAACTGCCATTTGTGCCGAGCAGTTCACATTCTTTCCCTCATCGAACCTTTCAGCTGCCTTAAAACATGTTTATCACACCCATTTCACAGAGGAAGGAACGCAGGCTCACACAGTCTAAATGGTTTGCTAGAAATGGCCAGGGAGCACCTAGTTCTCTGGGTTTGGAAGCAGTGGGCATTTTCCCCCAGGGATTTTCCAGGCTGGAGAAGAGACTGGAGGAGGATTCAGGAAATATCTCCTGGTCCATGTGGAGGTTTAAGTGGGCTAGTGCCTGTCCTGTCCTGAGAACAAGGCCGAGCCTATGGCCAGAGGTGTGGCTAAGCATCCCCCAGGGGTAGGTGTCTCTGTGGGGTCTGTGCTGGGACACTTCTGAGAGTGCAACAGCCAGTGAACCAGCAACTCCCAGGAGCAATGGGCATACACAGGAATGTGCCAGAGACACTGGGAGGGATGGTCACCTGCTCAGAGCAGGCAGGGGGGGAGGGGTTGGAAGGGGATTGCCCAGCGAGGCCGGAACTCATAGACTCGTCCCCTTGGGTGAGCTCTGGGCACCAGGAGAGTTTCCAAAAAGTCCTGTGGTGCCTGGTACCCTGGCTGGCGTGGTGAGTGGTTAGAGCGTCAGCCTGCACTGGAGGGTCTCAGGTTCAATTCCAAGTCAAAGCCAGTACCTGGGTTGCAGGTCCGCTCCCCGCTCCCCATCAGGATGGGTGGGAGGCGATGTTTCTCTCGGTGTCTCTCTCCCCATTCACTCTAACAAAACCAATGGGGAAATATCCTCACTCCTCGGGAGGGGACTTTTAAAAAACCACAAAGGGCCCTGACCGGTTTGGCTCAGTGGATAGAGCATCAGCCTGTGGACTGAAAGGTCCCAGGTTCGGTTCCAGTCAAGGGCCTGTACCTTGGTTGCAGGCACATCCCCAGTAGGGGGTGTGCAGGAGGCAGCTGATCAATGTTTCTCTCATCAATGTTTCTAACTTTCTATCCCTTTCCCTTCCTCTCTATAAAAAATCAATAAAATATATTTAGAAAAAACAAACAAACCCACAAAGGGTTCCCTGGTTTCTTCCATTGTCCTCTGACTGTGTTCATGGCTGGGCTCCTAGGATCCAGTTTGGTAGCCACACTGGGTGCTTATGCAGATGGTAGCTATGTGGGTGCTGGAGTCACCCAGATCTGAATTTGGATTCCAGAGCCATCTCTTTCCATGGCTTTGGGTAAAGTCAGCTGACCTTTCTGACCCTCAGCTTCCTTGTCTATAAAATGGGACCAATAACATCTAATGTGTGAGTTATTATATGAAACTAGAGGCCCAGTGCACAAAAATTTGTGCACTCGGGGGCAGGGGGTCCCTCAGTCTGGCCTGTGCTCTCTCACAGTCTGGGCCCCTCAGGGGCTGTCCATCTGCTGGTTTAGGCCCCCTCCCCAGGGGATTGGGCCTAATATTGCAGTCAGACATCCCTCTGGCAGCCCAGGAGCCCTCGGGGGATGTTCACTTGCCAGTGGGGAGCAAGCCTAAGCTGTAGTCGGACATCCTTAGTGCTGCTAGGAGGCGGGAGAGGCTTCCACCACCACCACTGTACTGGCAGCCTGGCTTGTGGCTGAACAGAGCTCCCCCTGTGGGAGCACACTGACCACCAGGAGGCAGCTCCTGCATTGAGCATCTTCCCCTTGGTGGTCAGTGTGTGTCATAGTGACCAGTCATTCCCAGTGGTTCTGCTGTTAGGGTCAATTTGCATATTACCCTTTTATAGGATAAGGTCTGTGAAAGTATCAGCTGCTTAGTAGGTGCTCAATAAAAAGTATTAGCCTCTGAGGTGGGGGTTGTGGGGGGGTTGGAATGGGGTCATCAAGGTGATGTTAATTATGTGATGGGGCCAAGCTTTCTAGACCAGGGTAAAGTCTCAATGGAACGTGGCTTTCTCCCACATGGACACCTTAGGAACACTGACCGGGGAGCAGATCCCTGTTCTAGCCTGGGGTTGGTGATTGGAGAGTTTGGGCAGTAAATGGTGGTAGGTGTGTGGGGAAGAAAACCAGAGCCTGGAGCAACACCAAGCCAGCAGTAAATGTTCCTTTTTTCCCTTTTTCGCTGGCATCTCCCAGCCTGAACTCAAAGACAACTGAATAGATAGAGCGCAGACTGAAGGGTCCCAGGTTCGATTCCAATCAAGAGTACCTGCCTGGGTTGGGGGTTGATGCCTAGCCCCAGTCAGACAGGGTTCATGCAGGAGGCAACTCAATTGATGAGCCTCTCACACATAGATGTTTCTGTCTGTGTGTTTCTTCCCTTCCCTTCCACTCTCCCAAAAACATCCTCAGGTGAGGATTAACAAAGAGAAGAAGGAGGATGAAGATGAGGGTCAGGAAGAGGAGGGGGAGAGGGGGAGGAGGAGGAGGAAGACAGGGGGAGGAGGGGGAGCTCTCTATTTCTGGTCAAAGGAGCAGAAAAGGGGGCTCCTAGGGGTTAAAGTGAGTGGAGTGAATCTAATTTTTGTTGTTGTTTTGTCCCTTCTCCACCCAGTTTCCTGGGCAAACCTACAGCATCAGTGGAAGCAACAGCTGGACAGGCACCTAAAGCTTCAAAGGACAGGGTCTCCTCTCTGATTAGAAAATCTGTGACCCCAAAAGTATGGAGGCAATCCCATTGCTTCTTTCCCTCTCCCCATTCCTGCTCTGCTTGCTCAGAGGCCGTTGTGGTAACACACTTCCAATGACCAGAGTTCCAGTGCTTGAGGGTGTTCTGCAGGACAGCATAGGGAATATAGTCAGCGGTACTGCACCTGGTAATTTATGCATGGTGTCAGATGGTACTAGACTCATCGGGATGATCACTTAGTAAGTTACAAAAATGTCTAGCTACTATGCTAAACACATGAAACTAATATAATAATGTATGTCAAGTTTAATTGAAAATTTAAAATCCACACTAATAAAAGAGAAACAGGCAAATTAACCATCACTCCATCACTCCACTACACAAACCAGCCTATCAGGAGCAAGTATGCAAATTAACCCAACTAAAATGGTAGCAGCCACAGAGCTGGAGTGAACAGGAGGCTTGGGTTGCCCCTGGCAAGGAGGAAGCCAAGCTTCCCGCCTGCCCTGGCCATCCTGGGCTCCACTCAAGGCTACAAAGCTTCAATTATAGAAGATAAATAAATCCCAAATACCTGCTTCCAGCCATACCTGGGCTCCACTCAAGGCTACAAAGTTTCAATTGGGTCGCTAGGGAGCATGGCCAGCCTGAAAACAGCCATCACCCAGGCTGGCCAGGCACTGAGTGGGACCCCCCACCTGAAGGGACTGTGGGCAGCCTGAAAATGGCCCTCAACCCCTCACCAGGCTGGCCACACCCCCATGAAGTGAGGGTTCCTGCTGGGGTCTTGGCCAGCCTGCAAACAGCCCTCAGCCCCTCACCCAGACTGGCCAGGCACCCCAGTGGGGACCCCCACCCTGAAGGGGCTGTGGCCAGCCTGAAAACGGCCCTCAGCCTGATCCGGGACACCCTTCAGGGCAAACCAGCCGGGTCCCACCCATGTACCAGGCCTCTATCCTATATAATAAAAGGGTAATATGCAAATTGACCCTAGCAGCAGAACCACTGGGAATGACTGGTCACTATGACACACACTGACCACCTGAGGGCAGACAGTGTACTCCCACAGGGGGAGCTCTGCTCAGCCACAAGCCAGGCTGCCAGCTGCCAGTACAGCAGTGGTGGTGGGAGCCTCTCCTGCCTCCTCAGCAGCACTAAGGATATCTGACTGCAGCTTAGGCCTGCTCCCCACTGGCAAGTGAACATCCCCCAAGGGCTCCCGAGCTTCCAGAGGGATGTCTGACTACCAGCTTAGGCCCGATCCCCCGGGGAGAGGGCCTAAGCCAGCAGATGGACATCCCCTGAGGGGTCCCAGACTGTGAGAAGGGACAGGCCAGGCTGAGGGACCCCCGAGTGCACAAATTTTTGTGCACCGAGCCTCTAGTGACTTAAATAAAAAAATAAACAATTTTAAAAGTCAAGAAAAGAAAAGAATTAGAGAAGAAAAGAGGGAACTACTTCTATACTCAACCAAAGGAGAATGATTAAGACTATTTGGCATGTGTACTGAATGAACTATGCTTATGACTCTATGATGAAGTGAACATAATAAAAAATAAACAGAAACATCAAGATGTTAAATAAACAGTGGCTGTATTCAAGTATCTGGCTACAAATGAGCTGAAGATTCTATTTTTCTGTGTTCCAGAAATTCTATAATGAGAATGTCCTTTTGGCCAAAAAAAAAAAGTTTTATTTGGGAAGGAGGGAAGCCACTCTTTTATTTTGGTGGGAGGACTATAGGTGGGACAATAGCAACCTCCATGGCTGGTAATCCATTTCTATTTTGCTCATGACTATATCTCTACCTCCTAGTACAGTGCGAGGTACACAATAGGAATACCAGAAATATTTGTTGATGAATAAATGGATGGATGACATATTTGGAAATATTTAATACTTGAAATTTAAAAACACCTGGTAGAGAAATAAAGGAATTAAGTTTTATTCCAAACAGGAACTATATAACAGACACAAAGAAAAAAAATTGCATAATAGAGGAAACTGCTAGCCGTCTTCCCTGTAGATAAGGCTGTGGTTAAATACACAGAGCTCAAAAACCCTGAGCTACAGCAGCCAAACCACTTGTCCAAGACACAGGTCTGACGTTGATATTCTGTACCTCTGACACCCTGCTCTGACTGGCTCTCCCTTCCCTCCATGGCCACGAGGAGCTCTGAGGTTCCCAGGGGAAGCAAGTAAATAAGAGAAGTGGGCAGCTGGCTGGCCAAGAAGACCTGAGGGCTTTCCCTCCAGGCTGTGTCCTCCCAGAGGCCAGCCCCAACACTGGGATGCTCACTGCCCTGAGGGGCCTCTCTGGTTCTGGCAGGGGAGGGAAGGACCGTGGAGGCAGTGATTTACCATCTGAGATAGTACTTACCATAACACAATTTATGTACTCTAAGTACCCAACAGTAGCTGCTCAGTTACAACAGGACCACTCAAGGTAGGAGGGAAGAAGGGAGGGAGGGAGGGGAATGAAACTGAGGCAGGATAGTAAGAAGCTAGGAAAATTCCAGGGCTAATGGAATGAAGAAACTGACACGATGATTAAATAAGGCCCAATAATTTGAACTGGCAGAAGCCAGTGAATCACAAGACCTTATCTTCCCCAACCAAAGTCACTTGAGAACAAAGAGCGGATACCTCTCCTCTCTGACCAGAGAACACGAAGCTTAAATCACCCTGGTCAGGGAGATAGAGGACCGAGACCCAATTAGTAGCATTTGTGCCAGCCAAATGCAAGGACGGATGAAGTTGCGGGGACACATAATGAGGTGTTTCTCCTCCAAGAACAGGCTGGTAATACCCTGAAAAATGCAACAGCCAGGCTAGAATGTCGTTGGTGTGCTTGGAGGGAGAGCTGGGCCCACATCACAGGCGAGGGGAGAAGAGAAGGCTGAAAGCAGGATTCCTAAAGCCAGCGAGCCAGATGGTGAGTGATGGGGCTCCAGGTCATGAGGCCCAGCAAAAGTGCAGTCAGAATGACAAAATCCCAAACAACCCACCTAAAAAACAGAAAACAAATGACCAACAAGCAACAAGATGCTCCACGTCACTAATCATTAGGGAAATGCAGATCAAAACCACAAGACACCACCTCATGCTCAGGAGAATGGCTGCTACTTTAAAAACAACAAAAAACCCAAATGTTATGTTATGCATATTTTACCACAATAAAAGAGTTGGAAATAAAAAGTATGACAGGAAGCCATTTTGTAATAGAACAGAATACAGAAATTAAAAAGCAATAGCCACAATCTCATCACTCAAATTATCATCTTAAGGATGAATGAATGGCTGTGTCATTTCCCATTCTGTGGATAAAATAAAGTCTACTTAACCAATCCCCTATTATAACTGAACTTTTCCCCCTCATCAGAGGATATGTTTTTATTTATTTTGTTTTGTTTTTAAATATATTTTACTAGGGGCCCGGGGCACAAAAATTTGTGCACTGGGGGGTGTTTCCTCAGCCCGGCCTGGGCCCTCTCACAGTTTGGGGCCCCTCTGGGGATATCCACCTGCTGGTGTGCCTGGCCAGTCTGGGTGAGGGGCCAATGTCTGTTTGCAGGCTGGCCAAGCTCCCCAGTGGAGACCCTCACCCCAGGGGGTGTGGCAAGCCTGGGTGAGGGGCTAAGGGCAGTTTTCAGGCTGGCCACAGCTCCCACTGACCCTCCGGGCTATCTGCCTGGGAAGCGATGGGGTGGCGCTGGCCACCCCATAGGCTCCCCAGGAGGGGGCCTTGGGGTCCCCCGGCTAGTCCCGTCCCCCCACCCCCCCAGGCTTCTCCACCTGGGAAGTCCATCAGGTGGCACTGGCCACCCCATCGGCCTCCCAGGAGGGGGCCGCAGGTCCTGCTGGCTCGTCCCCGCCCCCCTGGATGGCTTCTCTGCCTGGGAGGCTGATGGGGTGGCGCTGGCCACCCGATCGGCCTCCCAGGAGGGGGCCGCGGGGTCCCGCTGGCTCATCCCCACCCCCCGGAAGGCTTCCACCTGGGAAGGCATCGGCCGCCCAGGGCACCAGATGCCTTCCCAGGATGGAGGCTCCCAAGATGGCGGAGGCAGCAGCCCCAGAGAAGCCACACACCGGAGCTGCAGCCTCCGCCATCTTGGTTAGGCTAATTTGCATACAGTCACTCTGATTGGCTGGTGGGCGTGGCTTAGGCCATCCCGAAGAAACGGTTAATTTTAATATTATGCTTTTATTAGTTAAGATTGATTTTAGAGAGGAAGGGAGAGGGAGAGATAGAAACATCAATGATGAGAGAGAATCATTGATTGGCTGCCTCCTGCACGCCCCCTACTGGGGATCAAGCCTGCAACCCAGGCATTTGCCCTCAGCTGGAATCGAACCTGGGACCCTTCAGTCTGCAGGCTGCTGCTCTATCCATTAAGTCAAACCAGCTAGGGCTGTTGTTATTGATCTGAGAAAGAGGAAGAGAGAAGAAGAGAGAGAAACATCAATGTGAGAGAGAAATATCATGAGTTGCCTCCAACCAGGGATCAAATGCAAAACCTGGATATGTGCCCTAACCATGAATCAAACCCACACCCTTCAGTGCACGGGACGATGCCCCCACCACCTGAGCCACATGGTTTCCAAATTGTTTACTATTACAAACACTGTTGTGATTAAATTTCATGTATATTTTTAAGTTTTTCTATTCAGAAAAGGGGAGAATGTTAGGAGGGGTGACAGGTCATCAGAGAAGGTGGGCAGGGAGCACAGCCCCTGCTTGGAGAGGACGGGGCTCCCGGAGCCAAGGCCACTTTAGGATAGAGCAGAGCTGCTGAGTTCAGGGTCTCACACACTTGACTGCATACCCGAATCTGGGAGGAGTCTTCATAGAAGGAAGATTCCTCAGTAGGTCCAGGATGCGGCCTGGTTTCTGCATTTCTAACAGGTTCACAGGTGTTGCTGATGCTACAGGACCTCAGACCACCCTTGAGGTGCACAGCCCCGGGATAAAGGGCGAGTACACTGGAGGCTGTGGCGACAGGCCTGCTGGTGTTTTCCCTTAGAATTTGGTCCAGTGGTTTGTAAAGAAGGAGGTTCTGTCCATCTTGTGCTGGAGCTGAGAAGGGAGATGCCAGGGAGAAGCCGTGCATCCCAGGGGCCTTCCTGGTGGTGGCAGCAGGAACCAAGTAAGAAACCTCCGAAGGGTCAGCTTCAGAGAAGACAGCTGGACCAGTGGGAATTTCCCCATCTGGAGAGTGTGTGCATTTTTGTTTAACTTTTCATCCATCCTCTTAAGTTGAGTAATACAAGGACCAGCTTCAACAATTATCAACTCATGGCTATATCCTCCAACTGTATGGACTATACTCCACAGATCATTTCATTCAGAAATATTTTACAACACATCTGCAAAATATAAGTCCTCTCTTTAAAAACATACATGTTTTATTTTAATAAGGGAGACAGATCTTTCTGGAAAGCCATGTAGCAATATTTGCTAAGATAATTTGTTACAAAATAAGAATGGTAATAAAAAAATGTGTTGCCCTAACCGGTTTGGCTCAGTGGATAGAGCGTTGGCCTGTGAACTGAAGGGTCCCAGGTTCAATTCTGGTCAAGGGCATGTACCTTAGTTGCGGGCACATCCCCAGTGGGAGGTGTGCAGGAAGCAGCTGATCGATGTTTCTCTGTCATCAATGTTTCTAACTCTCTATCCCTCTCCCTTCCTCTCTGTAAAAAATCAATAAAATATATTTTTTAAAGAATGTGTTAAAAAATAAAAAAATAAAAGAATGTGTTAAATAACAGAATTAGATTTCATTTCTATCCAATGAAAAATATGCAGTGTCTAAATATTTTTTCAAAAGATGAATATTAAGATATAGAAAACTGCTTGTGATATAAAATGTTAAGTAAAAGAAAGGCCAGATTACAAAACAGTACAAGCCCCATGACTTTATTTTTATAAAACCATAACACATACAGCATATATGTTCACAGGAACCGAACTGGCATAAAATATTTCAAAATTTCAAGTGGCTTTCTGGGTAGTTTAAATGTTCTCATTGGTCTTTTCTAAATGTTCCAATTCAACAAGGAGCAGGTGTGACAACAAAAACATTAAAAGAAAAATAGTGGCGTTGCTTCACACAGGGCCCTTCCATTGGCAGGTGACTTCTGTACGGGCTCCCTTAGCCTGTAGTATCTCCCAGATAGCCCCTGGTTTCTTCCCTCCGTTTAGGGGTTGCCTGCTTCAGAGCCCCTACCTAGGCCCTTTCCTGGCTTGACTAGTTGGCTTTGGCTTGCCTCCAGATGGTGTTCCTTTCCCTCCCAGCTCCCCTGGGATAGATCCCTTTAAGCACCCGTGGGTCTGGGCCAGCAGCTTTTGGACTTAACTGATGTATTGGGCAATGACTTCACAATCTCATTCCTCCCCCGAGTTAACCTGAGGCTGCAACGTCACATGCTGCCAATAGGTGGCGCTGCCTTACATAAAAGCACTCTGCCCCAGGGATCTGAAGACTGATTTCAGGGATCATTAAAATAGTAATTGCTGGGGAGGGCATGCTGACCGGCATAGCATTGCTACATAACGGCCTGGGGACAGATTTCCACCTACCACTACTGTTACCATCACAAGAGTAGTCATTTCAATACCAAAATGTAGAAAGACAAAAATCAGAGTAAAGACAGTCCTTGAAATGCAATACGTTTCATTTTAAGAAAAACTCAATTGTGTGGTTCTTATTCTTTTTATTTCACCTCAGGCCTGTGAAAACTTGACCCTAGATCAACACTGGCCCTGGTCTAGCCTCCAGGAACCCCCTGCTCCAGCCAAGGATCCCCCAAGTTCAAAGTTCTATAAAAATTAATTTGCTTCAAATTACGAAGACCTTTGTGCTCCCAGCGTGCAATGGGACACACATGCTTTCCTCCACTCGTGGCTGCAGTGGAGCAGCGAGTCTCTTTTAAGCGGAGTCATCTCCTTTAAAAACACATCATTTCTCTGTTTACTCTCCTTTGCTGTCCCCTTTTGTCTATGAAGTCAGAAAATTCACCATTTCACACTAGTGGCTTCATGGTCCAGACCTGCCTCACTAGCCAGGATCACATGCAAAACCACCTCTAACCCACAACCAAACATAAAAGGAGGGGTGCTAGCTTTGCAAACCATCAGCACTGAACCAGTTTGCACCTCCACAGCTTTGCACTCGCAATTCCCTCCATCTGCAATGCTTTCCTGCCCTCCCACCCACCTGGCAAATGCTCATTTCCCCCATCAAGTCAGCAGTGTCACTTCCTCTGCTGTCAAGGTACCTGGCATACAATGACCTGGGGGCACACACATTCTTTCTGTGATACCACTCTGCTGGGGCACAAACTGTTCAACTCATATCCCCCCTCAGGGCTTGACACAGAAAAGGTGTCCAATGACCTCTTGCTGATTTATTGATTCTCCATGTTGGCAATCAACCTCAGCTTTTTTGACATCCTCCCTTGAGATCTTTTCAATAACCCCAGGAAATGCTGGCAAAAGCTAGCAGTCTGATTTTTTTTTAAAGATTTTAATGTCTTTTGTTAATGCTCAATCAAGAATATTTTTTCCATTGATTTTTAGAGTGGAAGGGAGTGGGAAAGACAGAGAAATAAACTGGTTGCCTCCTGCAAGTGCCCTGACCTGGGCTGGGGATCAAACCTGCCACCAAGGTGTGTGCCCTTGATTGGAATCGAACCTGAGACCTTTTAGTCCTGGGGCTGATGCTCTAACCACTGAGCACCAGCAAGGGCTGAATGAGAAAAACAGGAAATCCTGGGGCCTGGAGAGCTGTATCTGGCAAGAAAAGTACATTGGGCTTCCTGATCCCCTGAAGGACCCCCAGGTACTTTCTGGAATGTATTCCCTCTGCCATCATTTACAAAAAAACAAACAAACAAAAAAAAACCTTTTTTTTAAAAATAGAGTCGAAAACATCCATGACCTATAAAATAGGAATGACTCTGTAGCAAAATAACAAATTGTTATTTTCAGGAATTGGGGGAGATTCAAGTCATATAAATTCCTACTCTAAAATCTTCACACCTGACTTTCTAGAATGCACATTTCCTATGTAGACTAATCTCCTCTCTGTTTCTTAAGTCAAAAGTACGTGTTCCTGTTTTCCATATATTTTTGCTTGTTAGTGTATTTCTTGAGCTGATTTCATATTATTTCTTTCCTTTCTGTGAAATGGTTTTTTTTAAAAACTTGGGACCACCAAGTTGTAAAGATGTGTGTTTTTACCTGACAGTTATGCCACTGGTAGACTGTCCAGCTAAGTTGAGAAGAGTGAATCTATAGCTTGTATTTGTTTTTTTTAATTAAATTGATCCTGGATAACAGTTGCTTTTTTTTTTTTAGGAGTTAGTCGTTGACCACAAGTTTGATACCATCTCTGTTTTGGGTGACCTGTTTCACTAACAGGCCTATTACTCTCTATGACTAACTGTAAGTGCTTATAATTAAATAAATTGCTTTTCTACATAAACAAATAAAAAAACTGGGTAGCCCGCCAAGCAGGCCGCTGACCCCCTGCCACCTCTTACCCGCTGAATAGAATCCTCGGGAGCTGAAGGGAACAGCAGGCTTTTATTGAAAAAGGGAGGCCCTAACCAGTTTGCCTCAGTGGATGGCAATGGCCTGTGGACTGAAGAGTCCCAGGTAAGATTCTGGTCAAGGGCATGTACCTCAGTCATAGACTCACTTCCCGGCCTTGGTCAGGGCACTTGCAGGAGGCAACCAATTGATGTTTCGCACTCTGTCCCTCCCTCTCCCTTCCACACTCTCTAAAAGCCAATGGAGATTCTGGGAAATAGGAGAAACCAAGATGGCGGCATAGGTAAAACACCGGAATTGTGGCCATGCACAACCATTTTAAAACAACAACGAAAAGAAAAAACGGACACCACCCAGACCCACAGGAAGGCTGGCTATGTGTAAATTCTACAACTAGAAAGAGATTGAGACACGGAGGAGGTGCAGAAATAAAGTGCAGAGGTACGGAGGCGCGTGCAAAGGGGCTCACGGAAAGGGCTGGTAGCATTTTGTACCAGAGGGAGGCACAAGCTCCCGACAGCTCTGAACTCCAGTTCCAGGAGAGTTTCTGGGGACTCAGAACCATACAAGGAGGAGCTGGACTGTCTGGCACCGTTGGGCACCGGGAGGAACTCCAGAGCAGCTTGAGACCCGGTGCCTCTTAGGGCAGCGCTGAGAATCGGCCATAGCTGGTTGCTCTGCCCTGTAAACTCTCCGAGAGCCAGCCCCACCTAAGCTGTGTGAAGAGGCTTTTGCATATAAAAGGCTGAGTAGCCTCAGGCAAAGGCTAAAATGGCACCTCCTTGGAGATATAAGTGCCAGCGTACCCAGGGGTCTGAGTGGTACAATCCTAAATACAATTCCTCAGATTCATAAGGAACACACTCGGGGCAGACTCTGTGAGCACCAAAGCCCCAATGAAACAACTCTTGCCCCATAAGGGTGTCCTAGCACTGTAGACACCCACTGTAGACACAGCTGACTCTCATAACCAAGTAGCTTGGAGGTCATTTCCTCTCAGTGATCACCTAACACAGAAAGCCACTCTATCAACCCAGGGAAGCAGCCAAAATTCGGAGACAAAGAAACGGATCACAAATGACAGAAAAGGAGGAAAGCAAATGACAGGATATAGAGTTCAAAACCACGGTTATAAGGTTTTTCAAAAATTTTCTAGAAACCACTGATAAACTTAGTGAGACCCTCAATAAAGCTAATGGGAACCTCGAGGATATGAAAAAGGACCAACTAGAAATTAAGCATACACTGACTGAAATAAAGAATATTATACAGAGATCGATCCAAGAACACATTAGAGGAACGCAAGAATCAAGTCAAAGAATTGAAATATGAAGAAGCAAAAAATACCCAAATGGATAAGCAAAAAGAAAAAAGAATCCAAAAATATGAAGACAGTGTAAAGAGCCTCTGGGACAACTTCAAGCATACCAGCATCAGAATTATAGGAGTGCCAGAAGCACTGAGAACCCCAAACAAAAGGAATCCAAAGAGGACCACATCAAGACATCATAATTAAAATGCCAAGAGCAAAAGACGAGGAGAGAATTTTAAAAGCAGCAAGAGAAAAGCAGTCAGTTACCTACAAGGGGGCACCCATACGACTGTCAGCTGATTTCTCAACAGAAACTTTGTAGGCCAAAAGGGAGTGGCAAGAAATATTCAAAGTGATGAATAGCAAGAACCTACAGCCAAGATTACTTTACCCAGCAAAGCTATCATTCAGAATTGAAGGTCGGATAAAGAGCTTCACAGACAAGAAAAAGCTAAAAGAGTTCATCACCACCCATCCAGTATTATATGAAATGCTGAAAGGTATCCTTTGAGAAGAGGAAGAAGAAAAAGTAAAGATAAAAATTATGAACAACAAATACATATCTATCAGTAAGTGACTCTAAAAATCAAGTGAATAAAAAAATCTGATGAACAGAATAAACTGGTGAAAAGAATAGAACCAGAGGCATAGAAAGCGATTGGACTCACAATTTTCGGGGGGAAAAGGGTGTTGGGGCTGGACAATAATCGTACACCTATGGATAAGAACAGCGGGGTGGGTGGGTAAGCACAGAGGGTGGGGTAGGAACTGGGAGGAGGGGAGCTATGTGGGGGAAAAAGAGGAACAACTGTAATAATCTGAACAATAAAGATAAATA
>PVJC01004975.1:0-18022 GCA_004026665.1 Murina feae
TAGTAACATAAATATACATAACATAAAAATAAACTTTAGCTCACTGTGATGTGCCTTCCACTTTCACACCCGGGGGGCGAGAATGTGATTTAGCACAACCACTCTGAAAAACTGTTTGGACATGACCTAGAAAAGTTGAACATTTGAATACCTTATGGCCTATCAATTCTACTCCTAAGTTTATATACTCTAGACCTGCATTGCCCAATATGGTAGCCACTAGCACTGGAATGAGGTTAGTGCAACTGGGGAACTAGACTTTCTATTTAATTTTAATTAATTTAAATTTCAAAATTCATTCTCAAGTTAATTATTGGAAAATTTAGAGTGTATTTCGACAATTTGGGTATACGGATTTACTTTATCAACAGTAAATTTGATAAAATATAAACACAGATCAAGTGTTTATAAAAACTTAGCATACGGACATATTCTATAAGTGTAAAATACATAAATCTTGAAGACAGTATGAAGAAAACAAAATATTTCATTAATAACTTTTAACACTGATTACATTAAATTAATTTTATGTTTCTTTTCACCTTTTTAATATGGTTACTAAGACATTTTCAATTACATATATGGCTTGCATTATATTTTTATTGGACTACACACGGCTTTAGAGAAACTCTAGCATGTATATAACAATAGATATATTTTATAAGAACCTTTTTAACCACATTATTGATGCTAGCCCCAAATTATAAACAACCTGAATATCCAAAAATGGATTAATTATGAAATAGAAACCTTTGGAATATTAGACAACGAAAAACAACATGCAACTCTGCATGAATCTTACAAATATGATGAGAATGGGGTGAGTCATAATACATATACTTTGATCCCATTCGTATAAATTAAAGAACCTAACAATTCATTTTTTAGGAATGCATTATAGATGGAAAATGAAATGAATGCTTGACACAAGTGAATGCTTATCGCAAGTCAGGATAGCAGTCACCCTTGGTGGAGAACCTAAAATCAGAGCTTCGAAGGCAGTGTTTTTCAACCTATTCTTAATCCTTGTACGCCAAAGGAGCTTTTTTGGACAGTTGTTTTCCTGATCACATTCTCACTCCTCTCCCCCAATGAAATTTCAATACTACAGATATATTATATACATGTTTATGTACTATGGCTCTTGGGGGGGGCCCACACACCACAGTAGTACCTATGATTTTTTTTCACACCCTGTTCTATCCTCTGAGAACCAATTTTCATCTGCTTGAAGGCCAATCACTCGTGCTGAGAATGCATGTTCTAAGTTATTGGCAATGCTGTATGTCCTAACCTGAAGGGTGGGTACACAAGTGTTTGCTTAATTATAATTCTTTAAAAAGTACTCATGTTTTATATGCCCTTCTGTTATGTATACTTCACAGTAAAAGGGAAAATTAGATAAAGTGACAAATTATGCCAAGGACTCAACAACAGGTGATTATTTCTAGTTCAGAGTTGTTCCAACATGAATAGCAAGGAAGTTAGTTCTACAAAGAAAATCCATGTAATCATGAAAATTTAAAAAGCTATCTACCTACGTTTGGAGTGAATCTATAATATCAACCTCCACTAAAAGGGGCTGGAATCCCTAAGGAAATAAGAGGATAATACCAATTACAACACATTCAAACTTTATGGTTCACCAAAGACGTTCAAGCATACTCCTCCATTTCCCCTCGTTTTTTAAAATTGTGGATACCATAAGAACATCAGAAAATAAAAGATGAATTTTTAGTGTCCCTTCCAATCCCTGCACCTATGTACATGCAATTTTAAAACAGTAAATATTTCAGAGTAAATCGCTCTAAAAATGGATATGACTTTGTACCCTGTTTTTTTTCTCGCTTTAACATCGTGTCCAAAACATTCATAGCCGAAAAAAAATTTCACTTAAAACTATACATATTTGTGAGGTAGGCATTAAAATGACTCCTCTTTCACAAATTAAAAAAATATATATATATATTATTATTGATCTCAGAGTGGAATGGAGGAGAGAGATAGAAACATCAGTGATGAGAGAGAATCATTGATCGGCTGCCTCCTGCAACCCCCACACTGGGGATGGAGCCCGCAATCTGGGGATGGAGCCCTCAATCCAGGCACGTGCCCTTGGGCGGAACCGAACCTGGGACCTTCAGTTCGCAGGCTGACGCTAGTCCCACTGAGCCAAACTGGCTAGGGCCCTCCTTCACAAATTTTTGATTTGGGGGCTGTTCTGCCTTTGTTCAACTCAAAGGTAAACAAACAAACAAAAAAAAAACACGGGACGGGGTGCTGCTGGTGGCGGATTAGGAAAAAAGCATCCGGACCGAATAACCCCAGTCACTCCCTCTGTACCCTTGTACAACCACCCCCACCACCCCAGGGCTTCACAGTTCTCCCCCGCTAGTTTTTCGACCTCCTTCCGTCTGGAGCCACACACCCGCATCCTCCTCCTTTATTTTGTCTCTCCCTTTCTAAATTCCCCAAGAATAGATATCGCATTCCTATTTCCAGTCCAGAGATCTCCCACCAACCCTCTCATTTACCTGACAGCAATCTGACCTTTCAAGACACTCAATAGTCAACCCTCCAGCCGGAGCCGACCGGAAGCGGAAGTTGTCACCTGGCGTTCCTTCCGCCAGGAAAGCCGAGAAGCCATGTAACGTTCCGCTACGGGGTCACAGACTTACGGACCAGGTGGAGATGACGCGAAGGAGGCTGACAGTCAGACATTTTTTTCTGTGCATCCGTCGTTTAACGACGATCGGAGCCATCGTGGAGGACAGAAGGGGCGGGACAGAGGCGACGTTTTGCTTGTACGCAGACCGGAATCCTTAGATGCTGCACCGAGGGGCGGGCCGCGGACCTCCTGCAGCCAATAAGTGAGGCTGTTGTTCTACGTGGACTCGGCCAATGGGAGGGCTGCTTGTTGCGCTGCAGTTGGCAAGCGGCTGCGGGAGGCGGTGGCGGTAAGAAGCCGGAGGCAGCGGGGTGACAGGTAAGCCAGCGGCCGCGCTGTCTTTGCGGGGCGCGAGGGCTCCAGAGAAGGGGTGTTCATCTCCGGCTGCAGGGGCTCTCGCGGGGGCCTGACGAGGGCGGTCTGGGAAGGTGGCAGCCGCACTGTCGGTGGTTTCGGGACCTTTCGTAGCCCAGGTAGCCGCTGGGAGGTCGCGAGGAGCTGGCAGCTGAGGCGGGTGGAGGCTGAGCCCGGCGCGGCGTCGTGGGGCCTAGGGCGCGGGGGCTGCGGGGGCACCTGCAGAGAGGACGGGCGGGAGCCGGGCGGAGTCGTGAGGGCCGGAGGGGCTCCTTGCACGAAGGTCGGACAGGGGAAAGGACGCGGCATTGCCGGCCCCTGAGAGGAGCCCTGGGGATGGCTCTTCCTCGGGGCTGTCTGTCGGGCAGGGAAGGGGAGCGGAGAAGACGGGCGTTTACTGGCGGCCGATCCTTGAAACTCTTCCTCGCTGTGTATTATGTAACCCGTGGCTGTTACTTCCCCACACGGCCGGGCTGACCCTCCTGGAAGGGGGGGTCTGGTCACCCATCGGTGTGTCAGAAGAGCGTGCTGCTGTTTTTCCGTGGGTTTGCGTGCTCTTCACCCCTGCAGGCTGCGGAAGCGTGGAAGCGTGAAGGGTAGTCACGAAGACCTGATCCCAAATAGGGATTTGGGTTGAGAGAGTCGTTAGTTTGCAGTTTAGGAATTTATTTGTTTTGAGGGTCGAGGCCGATGACAAATACTTTTTTTATTTCTAATCTTCAGGAAAGTGGAGACCCTCAAAAATCTATAGTGGGAGGTAAGTGCAGATTGGAAAATGACTAGACATCTATCTCATTGTTAGTTTTTTGGGTTTTTTTTTTTTTTTTTTTTTTAGCCCCCCCTAGATATTGTGGATGTTAAAGAGGGAAAATAACGTGGTGGCCTGAATGGGGGGAGGGAATGCAAACGTCATCTTTTAGGTAATTTGCTCTGTAGGTCTGAGAGACTAGTTGTGGATTATTTCTTAGGTTTAAAAAGTATGCTTTTTGAACCTCTCTGACCGAGGTAAAATGTATTTACAGACATAAATAACTGAACTGCCATGTTTGCACAATGAAATGTTCAGTTAATATAGGAATTTCATTAAGTATATGTTATGGAAGGGCAGACTACATTAAAAACTTGGTTTTGCCCGCCATTGTGCCTCCATGGTTGAGCCTCTACCTATGACCTGGAGGTCAGAGGTCACTGTTTTGATTCCTGGTCAGAGCATTTGCTCTGGGTTTCCGGCTTGATTCCCCAGTAGGGGGCGTGCAGGAGGCAGCCGATCAGATCAGTGATTGTCGCTCATCGATGTTTCTATCTCTCCCTCTCCTTTCCTCTCTGCAATCAATTTAAAAATATATATATGTATATATTATTTATTTATTAAAAACTTGTGTTTTTTTTAGCTCACTGGAAAACAGTGTTAAAAGAAGCATTATAAATTGCCAAAATGTAAGCTGACTGAATGTTGCCTTTAACTTAGGAGATAAGAACAAATATAGTATTAGTGTACTGTAATTTCCCTTTTTCTACTACTAATTTATATTAATATGTCCCAGAGCCTAAATCAAAACTTCATCACTTGGTAAGGAGAGGTGGCTCATTAGATTTTGTTAGTTCTGAAGTGGAGTACTAAGATAGTTATCAATGCTTCAGATAAAAATGTTGACACTTGGTGTTTCATTGTATTTTTACTTTTTGCATGGATGATACTGCCTCAGTCACAAAGAATATATCTACTTCTAGTTGCAGTTCTGTAGTGTGAGTACCTGTGAACAAATCTGCTTTTATGTAGGGTGGTGTGTGTGTGTGTGTGTGTGTGTGTGTGTGTGTGTGTGTGTGTGTGTGTGTGTGTGTTATTATGTAATCAGCCTACTAGAGCTGTCAATGGCTGATTTTTAATGGCCAGTAGGTGTCATTGTAGCAGACAGTAAAGTTGAATATCATTAGAAGTCCACTTTTCTGACACATTTCTGTATTGGAGCTATTTATAAGGAATTTGAAATAATGGCTACCTTGAAAGCTTGTTTTTAAATCCAACTCTTAAGCCATCTTCACATGCAATAGATTTAGTTTTTAATACACAGTTTGGGCACCTTATAGTAGTTTATGAAGTTCTAGAATGATTAAGATTTTCAGCTTGACTAAGCTTTATAATAGAAAAACCCATGCTATATAAAAACAAAACACAGCCCTAGCCGGTTTAGCTCACTGGATAGAGCGTCAGCCTGTGGACTGAAGGGTTCTGGGTTTGATTCCCGGTCAGGGCACATGCCCAGGTTGCGGTCTCAATCCCCGGTGGGGGGCATGCAGGAGGCAGCTGATCAATGATTCTCTCTCATCATTTATGTTTCTATCTCTCCCTGTTCCTTAATCTCTGAAATAAAAAACAAAAAAAATCCCAAAACACAAAAGAACTAAAATGATAAAATATGGGCAGAAAGTCTCCAAACAAGTTATCAGCTGCACAAAATAGTATTTTGTTTTTATTCTTTTAATGCAAGAACAGAGGAATTTTTTGTTTCAGTGTCTGTGACTTCTTAGTTTCTTTTGATGTCCAAAATAGCTTCTTTTTACATTTTTGTCTGGTAAGTGGACTATATTCTTTTCTCAGGATGATGAGTTGAACATTTGTCATTGTCTAAAATGTGATGCAGTAGATTTTGGAGGGAGCTGGCACAGAATGCTCTGAAGGTTGCTTACAGCTGGTGTGAATACAGCCCCTTACCTGCAGAGCCTTCCACTGAGTTCTTGTCACTTTGTAGCTCGACTCCTTTTGCCTGCTATTGATACAGTGTTAAAAATAGAATTGGACCTAATTCAGAAAATCTCCATGAAAGTGGATATATATATATACACACACACACACGGAATAATCTAGGAGGGTTGTGTTTTTTTAAAGGCACATGCATATTTATTATATCGTCTCCACTTTCCTTCAGAATCTCAGTGGTAGGGGGAATATGAAGGAAGGTAGATATACATATTTTGAAGAAAAAAATTCCCCAGATACGGTTCTCTGCTGGCTACCACTTACAAATTATTGATCTAATTCAAGGCTCTCTTATTTGTGATATGAACCAGTAATCATAGTTTTTGTTTGAGAGAAAGGGCTGTCAAAACTACCAATATTTTTATAGCTCAGTACATTTTCACCATTTAATGTCTTAGCTGAGATAGATTTTTCTAGCCAGGAGCTAAAGTTGCCAGAAATAAAAATTGTGCTGAATGTTTTGGTTAGGATTAGTTTTTACTTCACACTAAGCTGCTTTCCATAAACCAAGGTAATTACTTTCATGATTCAGACCTATGTTAATTTGCACAGATATTTACTTATATCTTGTTCTTTCAATGTATCTGGAAGCTATCTAATTCTAGAATCAAACTATAGTTGGGAAATAAGAATTGGAAGTTTTCTTGATTAAAGATCTTTTTGCAATATTGCTATGATACGTTTAGCTTTTGTGTAAACACTCACTCTATACTATATAGTAAAACTTGGAATTATGAATGCGTTGATTTTGACACAGACCCTGTCTAGAAATTCCTGGTTTATCTTTATGAATTCTAGACTTTCTGTTTGAGTATCTGTTTGTCATGGGGACAAGTACTAGAACAAGTCAATGAGTCGGCTTTAATTTTGGAGAAAGGAGTAAGACTCAATTATGTAATATATTAAGATGCATGACTTTGATTATTTATAGAATTACTGGAGGCCTGGTGCATGAAATTTGTGCACAGGCATGGTCCCTAGGCCTGGCCGGTGATTGAAGTGCAAGCGTCTGGCATGGAAGGGCAGGTCCCAGCTGACCTCTGGGCCCTGGGCAGCACCCTAGGCCCCCGGGCCTCCACACACTCCTCTCTGCCTGAGTCATCAGGCCCCTGCCCGACTCCCTCAGTGCCTGGGAGCCAGACAGTGGCCCTGCCCCCATTGCTGCTGCTGGTCGCAGTCTGCAGGGCGATCAGTGGGGCGATTGGGCCCTGCTTGCACCCACCTTGGCCTGGTGCCACCTACTCACTTGCTTCACCATCCCACTGTGGTCCCACTCATCAGGGCCCATTGGGGCTGGCAGCACCTCCACTGCTGCCTGCTGCCAGTGCCACGTCGCCAATGCCCGCCATGTTCCGTGCCACCCCCTGGTGGTCAGCGCACCTCATAGCATGCAGTCGAAATCCCAGTCGAGGGGACAATTTGCATATTAGGCTTTTATTATATAGGATAGTTCTTTCTAGGTTTGAAATATAACTGCCAGAAAAGTAGTCATAAAATATAATAAATGGCCCCAATTTATTGAATGGCAAAGCATTGATTACAAAAGAATTATTTTGGTCTATTTGTAAAACACTGAACTCCATGAAATGTTAGAATCAAATTTACCACTGAACCCACCTATGCTTCCTGAGCCCCCTTTCTCTTGTCCCCCATTCTGGATTCTCCTCTGGAAAAGGCACTTCCTTTTGCCTTCAGTCCACTCTGTACCACCAATCACTGCATGGGTTCATCCACCTGGCTGAGTTCTCTTTATTTTATTGCTTTTAAAAAAATATATTTTATTGATTTTTTTACAGAGAGGAAGGGAGAGGAATAGAGAGTTAGAAACGTCGATGAGAGAGAAACATCAACCAGCTGCCTCCTGCACACTCCCCACTGGGAATGTGCCTGCAACCAAGGTACATGCCCTTGACCAGAATCGAACCTGGGACCCTTCAGTCCGCAGGCCGATGCTCTATCCACTGAGCCAAACCAGTTAGGGCCTGGCTGAGTTCTCTTTAATAAGATTTCCTTGTTAAGACATTTTAAAGAAAAAGTTAACGAAAAGCACATCTAATCTAATGAATCATAGATTAAAAAAATAATTGAGGTGTTTTTTAAATAAATATGTTTTTATTGCTTTTTAGAGAGGGGAAAGGAGAGGGATAGAGAGATAGAAACATCGATGAGAGAAAAACATCACCTATTGGGGATTAAGCCTGAAACCCAGGCATGTGCCCTGACCGGGAATTGAATCATGTCCTCCTGGTTCATGGGATGGTGCTCACCCACTGAACCATACCAGCTGGGCTATTTTTTATTTTTATTTTTATTTTTAATTTATTAGGGTGCAGATTTTCTATTTTTTTCTGATTTAATCTTGGTAAGTTTTGTGTTTCTGAGAATTTCATTATCCAATTTGTTGATGTACAATTGTTCATAATACTCTCTTTATAACCCTTTCTATTTATGTAGAATCAGTAGTAATGTCCCCTCTTTCATTTCTGATTTTAGGAAATTTGTGTTTTCTCTTAAAGAACCAGTTTTGGGTTTTTAAATGTTTCCTATTCTCTATTTCATTTATCTCTGCTCGAATCCTTATTATTTTATCCATCTGCTAGCCTTGGGCTTAGTTTATTCTTTTTCTAGTTCCTTAGGTTGTAAAGTTAGGTTGCGGATTTGAAAGCGTCCTTGTTTTTTAATGTAAGCATTTATAGCTGTACATTTCCCCCTTCACACCACTTTCACAGCATCCCAGAGGTTTTGAAATACTGTGTTTTTATGATTGTTTGGCTCTAAGTATTTTCTAATTTCCCTTGTGTGTTGTTTAATTTCCACAACCTTGCGAATTTTTCCCGTTTTCCTTCTTTTGATTTCTGTCTTCATCCCATTGTTGTCACGGAAGATATTCTGTATAATACCTATCTTCTTAAATCTGTTGAGTCTTGATATGTAGCCTACACATTGTCTATCTTGGAAAATAGCCCATGTGCACTTCAGAGGAATGTGTATGTTGTTTTGTCTTATTTTCTCTTAATCTTTGGTTATATTTTTGCCACTGTGGATAGTCATTTTTAATTGTGTGCCAGACTTTTTGTATGAAAGATTCAGAGACAATGTTACCTTCCAAATAGGGTTCCCATTTATTTCTGTGGCTCAAATGGGTGAAGGGGCTAATTACCTCCAATTAACCAGGGATTGAGCTGTTCTAAAGCTGTGTTAAAGTTTAATAAAACTCATTTTTCCTATTGTTTGCCATGTTGGATTTTCTTGCTTTGTTTTTTTTTTTTTTTTTTTTAATTGAGAGCCTAGTTAGTATCTGTATCCTTAGAGATCCATCTCTACAGAGGTTCCAGTCTGCTGCACTGGTTCAAAATCGGCCAGTTTCTTGTGGTTCATAATTCCCAAGATACTAAAAGATCAAGTTTCCTTGACATGAAGTGCCCCTTCCCAAAGGGGCACTAGTTACGAGTTTCTTGTATATCTTTTCGGAGATATTCTTAATTCTTTTCAGGACTTTCCCTCACTGCTGAACATCTATCTCATGAAGTAAAAAATCTCATATAAGAGATAAAGTCAGCTGTTGTGGTTGGAGTAGAGAGGTCTTGACACGTCTGTAGTTTGAAAAAATTGAATGATAATGTAATTAAATTTCAAGAGATATTTATTGATGTATTTTTTGTATTTAAAATAACATTTTGTTAACATTATAAAACGTTAATTTTCTTTTGGTGTTTTAGATTTAAAATGGTAATACAGTTTTGAATCAAAGAGGTAGAACATAATGTGATAAGCAGCTATATGAAAAGAATTACCAATTTGTGAGAAAGGTATAACTTTAGCAATTTGAAAATGATTTTCTCCGTTCAAAAACCTTTAATGTATGTTTGTGACAAAAATTCAAGTAGTAGCATTTTCTGTGTTCTTTTTTAAAATGATAAAATTTTCAGTTCTGTGACTCTCATCCAAAAATGATTTTATAGTCATTGACACTTATTATTTAAGCTTGGTTTTATACTGTAAAATAAAATTTTAATGGTTATTTGCATGTATGTGTGTATGATATCACTGTACTATTGGATTAATAGAATTATTGTATGGAAATCTTAATTTTATAGATTATTCAAGTGAGGCTCCAGCTATAGAAAATTTAACCTACTCAAGGTCTTGCTGATAATTAATAAATATTTGAAACTAAAACTCAGACTTCCTTTCTAATTTTTAAAAAAATTTGGTTTGGTTGCCCTGACCAGTTTGGCTCAGTGGATAGAGCATCAGCCTGCGGACTGAAGGGTCCTGGATTCGATTCCGGTCAAGGGCACGTACCTTGGTTTCGGGCACATCCCCAGTGGGGGCTGTGCAGGAGATGGCTGATGGATGTTTCTCTCTCATTGATGTTTCTAACACTCTATCCCTCTTCCTCTCTGTAAAAAGTCAATAAAATATATTTTTAAAAAATTAGATTTGGTAATGGTACACAAATATATGTTAGTTACTATAGAAATTTTTTGAGTCTTTAATTATTTGTTAAATTAGGTAAACTATATTATAACTGTCTTACCAAAATTGTTCTTACTTCTTTGTATTGCATTCTTGAGAATATGTCTCAATATTTTATAGTTTTCTATTTTCATTTTTTTATAGTTGGAAAATATTTAAGTCTCAACAAATGAATTCCACACTTGAACTCTGCCGCATTCCTGTGCCACCACCTCCTTTAGAAAACTGATCTTAGAACAGAGGTAAAAATTACAGAATTTAACTTTTTAAATGATAAAGACTGAATTTCCCATATAGTTAGACATATTAGACTTTCTGGTAATCCTTAGTGGATAGCTTCTATTTATTAGGCAGTTTTACCTAGGAGACTGTAAAGAATCACATCTTAATGTCTTTGAAATTTACTTTTAAAAGTGTTTTCTATTTAACGGTAGTGTCTTTTAACTTTTTTGTTATCTAACCTTTACAATTACTGACTTATCAAATTTACTTAGCTTAATTGTATAATTTATATCTAATTTAGTGCTGTCCAATAGAATTTCTATGATGTCTGTGTTCTATATCTGTGCTGTTCAATATGGAAGACACAAGCCACATTTAGCTAGTAAGTCCTTAAATATAGCTAGTGCAAATAATGAATGGAATCTTTAAATTTTATTTTATTTTAAAATCCACTTGTAGCTAGTGGCTACTGTATTGGATAGTATAGCTCTAGGTTTTTTCTTAAGGAACTTGGTATTTACAATAGCAGTACATTTTACATGCTTAAGTTTCAGACTTAATCTAAATAACTTGAAAATTTGCTGTAGCAAAACTCATTTTTTACTATCTCATATGTTGTCCTAATACTTGTGTAGCTTTGTTTATCTAATAATTTTGGTCTATTAGAAGCCCTTAAGAGCATTATCATAGTTAGCCTTGCTTACTGATGTGTTAACTTATTTAATATTTAAAAAAAGGCAGCATGGCTGGTGTAGCTCAGTGGTTGAGCATGACTTATGAACCAGGTGGTCACAGTTCAATTCTGGATTTCAGGCCCTATCCCCAGTAGGGGGTGTCCAGGAGGCACCCAATCAATAATTCTCTATCTCATTGATGTTTCTATCTCTCTCTTCCTTTCCCTTCCTCTCTGAAAGCAATGTAAATATATTTAAAAGAAATAAAACTTCTTTCTTTAAAAAACTTTAGTTTGAGTTCTGTTGTACAACAAAACCTTCTTATCTAAAATATATACTAGATGAATTTCTCCTTTAGTGAAAGGCACTCATTACTTACTTTTGGTAGTTTCTGTAAGTAGTAATGCTATCCTAAATTCAGTGCTTTTTTTCTTTCAGAGATAAGAGTAACAGAAGGTAGAAGAAGATGCTGGGATCTGAACGTGGTGTTGTGGAAGAATGGTTATCAGAATTCAAGGTAAATTGGATTAGGGATAAGAATGTGTCATGTGATTCTATATGTCAGTAAATCAAACAGTAAAAATGTGTTCTTTGGAGAAACTGAAATATTATGATATGAAGTGGAAATGGCAAAATATGAAATAACGTTTCTGTAATTGCAACTCTAAAAAGGCACTTATGTGAATAATGACTAGAAGATAATATGTAAAAATGAAAATAGTTTGTTAGGATTGATGACGGGATATATAAATTTTAAAATATTCCACTCAAAGAGGGGAAACCTTTTTAATAAGACATAGAAATAGCATTTTTGCCTTATGTTTTATTTCCTATAATTTAAAATCATTCATTGATATGAGTGAAAACTATAATTATTAACATTATGGAAATAAGTGTTTTATAAACATAAAATGCAAGAATTAGGGAGAACCAAGATGGCGGCATAAGATATATACCTAAATGTGCAGCCTCTCACAACCACATTAAAAAATACAACTATAAAGCTAAACAGCCATCCTCCAGAACCAAGGGAGTGGAAGCTTTACAACTAGAAGGGAAGAGAAGGAGTGGATTGAGACTGAGCAGAAGTACTCAGCGCCAAAACAGAGAGGTACGGATGCGCGCAAAACTGGTGGCGCAGGTGAAACGGTGGTGGTGGCTGGGTCCGCTGCTTGGAAGGGGATTGCAAGCTCCGAGGTCGCACTGAACTCGTTGTGGGCTGTCTAGCAACAGGGCAGAAGACGAGTGGCATTCTAGCAGAGCTGTTCACAGTGAACACTGACGCGGAGCTCCGAGACTCGGGGACTCAGGTGCGCAGATGCCAGGTCGTGGAGACGCCAAAACGGGGAAAAGCCACAGAGACGGCTGAGGGGAAGCCATCTTGGGTTGCTCCACCCTGGTGATTCTGAGACCCCACCCCATCCAATTTACAACCCCACCCAAGCTGTGTGTCTGTCTGCCTGCAGCCTAACCTAGCAGACTGCAGCTAGGACAGAGAACTCTAAAAGTTCCAAACCCCAAACAACGAGGAGAAAGGCCTGGAGGTCATTTCCTCCCAGTGATACCAACAGCAATCAAGACTTAACTACAACAAGACTGTGCACCCAGCCCTCAAAGGTATACACCAACAGTGTCCACCCCAGGTGATTGGGGAGGCTGAATCACTAGGCCCAATAGGACACCTAGCACAGAAAGCCACTCTATCAACTCAGGGAAGCAGCCAAAATTCAGAGACAAAGAAGCAGATCACAAATGACAGAAATGGAGGAAAGCAAACGACTGGATATAAAGTTCAAAATCACGGTTTTAAGGTACTTCAAAAATTTTCTAGAAACTGCTGATAAATTTAGTGAGATCCTCAATAAATCTAGTGAGACCCTCGAGGATATGAAAAAGGACCAGCTAGAAATTAAGCATACACTGACTGAAATAAAGAATATTATACAGAGATCCAAAGGCAGACTAGAGGTTCGCAAGAATCAAGTCAAAGATTTGAAATACAAAGAAGCAAAAAGCACCCAACTGGAAGAGAAAAAAGAATCCAGAAGTGTGAAGATAGTGTAAGGAGCCTCTGGGACAACTTTAAGCATACCAACATCAGAATTATAGAGGTACCAGAAGAAGAGAGAGAGCAAGATATTCAAAACCTATTTGAAGAAATAATGACAGAAAACTTCCCCTATCTGGTGAAAGAAATAGATTTACAAGTCCAGGAAGCGCAGAGAACCCCAAACAAAAGGAATCCAAGGAGGACCACACCAAGACACATCATAATTAAAATGCCAAGGGCAAAAGACAAAGAGAGAATCTTAAAAGCAGCAAGAGAAAAACAGTTACCTACAAGGGAGTACCCATATGACTGTCAGCTGATTTCTCAACAGAAACCATGCAGGCGAGAAGGGAGTGGCAAGAATATTCAAAGTGATGAATAGCAAGAACCTACAACCAAGATTACTTTACCCAGCAAAGATATCATGTAAAATTGATGGTCAGATAAAGAGCTTCACAGACAAGAAAAAGCTGAAGGAGTCCATCACCACCAAACCAGGACTATCTGAAATGCTGAGGGCCATTCTTTAAGAAGAGGAAGAAGAAAAAGGTAAAAATAAAAATTATGAACAACAAAGTGACAGCAAACACATATCAACAAGTCAATATAACAAGTCAATAGAAATATCTGATGAACAGAATAAACTGGTGAATAGAATAGAAGTAAGGGCATAGAAAGGGAATGGACTGACAATTCTCAGAGGGAAAGGGGGGTGAGGGGTATGGGAAGAGACTGGAAAAAAATCTTGCAACTATGGATGAAGACAGTGGTGGGGGTAAGAGCACAGGGTGGGGGGGGGAACCAGGTGGAGGGGAGCTATGGGGGTTAAAAAAAAGGGAACATCTGTGATAATCTGAACAATAAAGATTTACTTTAAAAAATTAAAATATATCTAAACTGCCTGGCAGTGTGGCTCAGGAATCAAGAGATCACTGGTTCGATTCCTGATCAGGGCACATGCCTAGGTTGCAAGCTCGATCTCAGTAAGGGGTGTGTAGGAGGAAGCTGATAGATGTTTCTATTTCTTTACTTCCCTTCGTTCCTTTCCCTCTAAATAATCAATAAAAACATATTAAAATATATCCTTAACTACTTGTTTAGACTAGATTAGTTTAAGATGACCCACTTCAGCAAATCTTGGTTATAATATGTGATTTCTAATCACTTTTATGGTTTAACTGGTGGCCCGGTGCATGAAATTTGTGCACATTAAAAGGGGATTAATTAGAGGAAATAGTTTAATATTGCTGTTTGCCTTTTCTCTATAATAGAAGTGTCAGAGATGAAAAAAAGAAGTAAAATGTATATGAAAATCTACCTCCAGTAAGAGTCTGTGGTGCACCATGGGACCCAGAATCAAGTCCCCGACCAGCCCCACCCCCATTGGGCTAGATCCAGACCTGGCCGGTTCCCACCCTTGTCAAGCCCTGCCAGGTGGATCTCAGCCTCAGGTCCCCTGGCCCGGTGCTGGGCAGGAGGCACAGCCTGAGGTTCCTTGGCCCAGTGCCGGGGTGGGAAGTACGTCCTGAGGTCCCCATCAAGCCCCGCCAAGTGGGGAGTGTGGTCTGAGGTCCCCTATCAAGTCCTACCAGGTGGGGGGCACAGCCTCAGTTCCGACAGCCCCAGGATGGGGTTGTAGCCTCAGGTTCTCTGGCCCAGTACCAGGGGCATGGCCTGAGGTCCCCTGTCAAGCCCTAATGGGCAAAGGGTACACCTTGAGGTCCCCCGTCAAGCCCTGCCGGTTGGGAGGAGCAGTCTGAGGTCCCCTGACCTGGCACCAGGCCTGAGGTTCAGGTGGGGGGCATGGCTTGAGGTCCCCTGTTAAGCCCCACTGGGTTGTGAGCATGGCCTGAGGCTCCCGTCAAGCCTTGCTGGGTGGAGGGCGTGGCCTGAGTTCCCCTGGCCTGGCACCAGGGCGGGGGGAGTGGCCTGAGGGCCCCTGTTAAGCCCCATGGGGGGAGGGGTTGGGGAAGGTGCAGCCTCAGGTCCCTGCTGATTGCTGGTTAAGGCTCATTACAGGAACTTGACCTCCGCTGTGGGGGAAGCCATCTTCTGTTATGGAAACAATCCCCCCCCTACTGTGAGCACTGCCATTTTTGTGGCAGAGTGACGGTCATTTTGCATGTTCCCTCTTTATTATATAGGATGGTTAAAATTATACAGGGTGGGGCAAAAGTAGTTTTATAGTTGTAATGAAAATAAATAATACAATAATTAATAATATAAGAATAAACTGTTTTGAGTAATCACAACTGTAAACCTTCTTTTGCCTCACCCTGTATACTGTAACTTTGTTTTATTAACATTCATGGTTATTTCTTGTATTCATTTATTTTCTTAATTGACTCATAAATATTTTCAAGAGGAGCTCTTTTAAAATAAAGTTTCTGACTTCCCAAATATTAAGTTCACTTTTGTCTTCCTTTAATTTTTTTTTTTTTTTTTAGGCATTACCTGACACTCAGATCACCAATTATGCAGCAACTTTACACCGCAAAAAAACATTGGTACCAGCCCTCTACAAAGTTATTCAAGATTCAAATAATGAGGTAGGAGAGTTTATAAGAAAAATAATTTCAACATAATATAATGAAATATGTGTACTAAAGCACATATATTTAAGTTTTGTAGTTTTCCCTATTTTTTTTTTTTAATTCTTCTTAAGAGACAAAAACTTTTTCTGCTGTTTTTCATTCTGGTAGTTGCTTTGGCTTTCCTCATGCTCTCTCTCTCCATATTTTTAAACGTTTTGATCAAACTGGTTACTGCCTAGGACAGTATATTTTGATTCTTCATCTGAGTGACCATCGTTTTAGCATATTATTTATTTAATTTGAAACTTTCCTTTGCTTCTTTTTCTGGAATGTTTCCTTTTCTGGAAGCCAAATTTTAACCATACACTAATTGAGATTTATTTATTTTATTTTAAGTATTCTTCGCAGTTATTTTATTGACAATCAGTGAAATTGGATTGGTAACATAAAATGATATTGCTAGTAAATTTAGTTTGAAAATTATCAGAGAAAGCACTTTTTAGCCTAAATAGTCCAGTTTAATAAACTTAGAATTAGAGTTTTCTTTTATTCAGTTTGTCATAAAAGGAAAAAAATTCAGCTATTGAATCTATTTGTTAATTTATGCAAAATACACACATTATCTTTTCATTAACACAATAGTTATGACATACAGTTTAATCACCACTGGACTCATGTATGCTTTAAAGTGAAAATGAAAGGAACACACAGGAAAGTAGCTTCTTATCTTCCCAGATACAGCCTCCACGAGTGCCTCTGCTGTGTACTGGAGTGAGTTTGAAGAAGTTCAGGTAATCATCTCCTAACCAGCAGCTTAACTTAAACTGCATCTTCATTTTTGTCCAATCACTAAAAGCTTGCTTATTGACCTCTTTCTTTCCTGTCTCCTAAACCTGGATTGGCTCTCAGACTTGCATCTGTTACCTTGTGTAGCAGCAGTTACAGGATTCATTTGCTTCTTTTTCTCTTGCTGTGTATTTATGAATGTTTTATAACTTCAGGTGTGGTAATGTACATATATACATATCTTTGGTCAGGCATTTTCAAAATTCTGTTTGAATAATGAGTGTGTGTATTCCCCACCCTCTGTTTTGCACTGTCTTAACATTTAAGCTTTGCTTGTTAAAATTTGTTTTGTGCTTTCTCTTTAGATTGTAAGCTCTTCATGGGCAGTAGTCATATTCTATATTTGTTATTTCATAGAATCTAGTATTTTATCATGTACATAATGAACATTTAATATTAATTAGAAGAATAGTGAAATAGAAAATGAGATTCTAAACTGCTGTCATTTTTATTGGGACTCACATTCTCTGGTTAGAGCACTGTCCCCTATAACAAATAGGTGGCAGACTTAGTTCTTGGTTAGGGTACATGCCTAGGTTTTGGTTTTGATTCCTGGGAGGGGCTCAGATGTGAGGTAACTGGCCAATGTTTTTCTCTCTCTCTCCCTCCTCCCCTTCCTCCCCCCTTCCCCCTTTCCCCTTTCCCCCTCTCTCTCCCTCTTCTTCTTTCTCCCCTTTTCCTCTTTCTCCCCTTCTCTCCTTTCCTCTCTCTAAAACAAAATCAATAAAATCACATCCTCGGGTGAGGATTAAAAAAATAAGCATCACTTTCCTTGATTCAGTTATATGTAGAAGCTGTGACATTAAAAAAGTTATTCATATTTTATATTGTGATACTTCAAACTATTAATGTGTCAGACCTTGTCATGGCTAGAAATGGAAAAATTATAACTTTAGAGATTCAAGGTCAAGGCCCAGCAGTCAGCATAATCCACCACTTGAAAGGGCAGGTCTATCCATTCTTTTCTCCTGTCAGGTCATAGGTTCTAACATGTGTCATACTTAAGAAACAGAACAGTAAGCTCAGTAGAATCATTGATGTGTAGAGCATTAATCTGTACACTAACATCGCTGTACTTTCTCATTACCCTCCTTCCAGATACCTTATTCACTCTTGCGGTTCTCCCACTTCAAGGAGACCTCCATCTTTCTGCATTTTAAATGCAAAACTAAAAATCTCTTACAGTCTTACTTCTTTGGTACACTGTTTAATTGTTCATTTTATGCTGCTTTTCTCATATTCTCATCCTCCTTACTCCTTATTTTCAGCTTGCTTTTTATGGCATTAAAAAAGAATAAGAAAGTAGTTGGGAGCTCTCTTATTTTCCCATTCAAATGTACCAGCATCTCTACCCATTCTCTCCTGCCTTTTCTGCTATTCAGTAGATGAAGTATCCTAGTATATCAAAGGCCTGGATCCCATCTTCCCTAGCCATCT
>PVJC01004975.1:18122-61274 GCA_004026665.1 Murina feae
CTTACCCCCCCAATCACTGTCCTCCTCCATAGGTATACGATTTTTGTCCAATCTCTTCCCACACCCCCAACACCCATTTCCCCCTGTAAATTGTCATTCCACTCCCTTTCTATGCCCCTGATTCTCTATTCACTGGTTTATTCTGTTCATCAGACTTTTTTTATTCACTTGATTTTTAGGTTCACTTGTTGATGGATATGTATTTGTTGCTCATAATTTTTATCCTTACTTTGTCTTCTTCCTCTTCTCAAAGGATACCTTTCAGCATTTCATATAATACTGGTTGAGTGGTGATGAACTCTTTTAGCTTTTTCTTGTCTGTGAAGCTCTTCATCTAACCTTCAATTCTGAATGATAGCTTTGCTGGGTAAAGTAATCTTGGTTGTAGGTTCTTGCTATTCATCACTTTGAATATTTCTTGCTATTCCCTTCTGGCCTGCAAAGTTTCTGTTGAGAAATCAGCTGACAGTCGTATGGGTGCCCCCTTGTAGGTTACTGACTGCTTTTCTCTTGCTGCTTTTAAGATTCTCTCCTTGTCCTTTGCCCTTGGCATTTAATTATGTTGTGTGTTGGTGTGGTCCTCCTTGGATTGTTTTTGTTTGGGATTCTCTGTGCTTCCTGGACTTGTAAGTCCATTTCTTTCACCAGGTAGGGGAAGTTTTCTGTCATTATTTCTTCAAATACGTTTTCAATATCTTGCTCTCTCTCTTCTTCTGGCACCCCTATAATTCTGATGTTGTTACGCTTGAAGTTGTTCCAGAGACTCCTTACACTATCGTCATATTTTTGGATTCTTTTTTCTTTTGGCTTTTCCGGCTGTGTGTTGTTTGCTTGTTCGTATTTCATATCTTTGACTTGATTCTTGCGGCCCTCTAGTCTGCTGTTGGATTTCTGTATATTACTCTTTATTTCAGTCAGTGTATGCTTAATTTCTAGTTGGTCCTTTTTCATATCCTCGAGAGTCTCACTAAATTTATCGGCAGTCTCTAAAATATTCTTGAAAAACCTTATAACCGTGGTTTTGAAATCTATATCCAGTCGTTTGCTTTCCTCCATTTCTGTCATTTGTGATCTGTTTCTTTGTCTCTGCATTTTGGCTGCTTCCCTGCATTGATAGATTGGCTTTCTTTGCTAGGTGTCCTATAGGGCCGAGTGGCTCAGCCTCCCCAATTACCTGAGGTGGACACTCTAGGTGCAATCCTGTGTGGACTTTGTACACAGTCTTGTTGTAGTTAAGCCTTGATTGTTGTTGGTATCACTGAGAGGAATTGACCTCCAGGCCACTTGGCTGTGAGAATCAACTGTGTCTGTGGTGGGAGAACTTCTGTGCTGGAGACACCCTTATGGGACAAGACTTGCTCCAATGGGGCTTTGGTGCCCACTGAGTCTGCCCCCTGAGTGTGTCCCTTATGGATCTGAGGAGTTGTAGACTGGGTGGTCCCGCTTTGACCACTGGGTTCACTGTCTCTTGGAACTCTAAGGAGGTGCTATTTTAGCTTCTGCCTGAGGTTTCCCAGCCTTTTATATGCAAAAGCCTCTGCATGCAGCTTGGTTGAGACGGGGTCTTGGGGAATCTACAGGGCGGAGCAACCAGTTATGGCTGATTCTCAACCCTGCCCTAAGAGGCACCGGGTCTCAAGCCGCTCTGGAGTTCCTCCTGGTGTCAGACGGTGCCAGACAGTTCAGCTCTTCTCCATATAAGTCTGAGTCTCCAGAAACTCACCTGGAACTGGAGTTCAGAGCCGTCAGGAGCTTGTGCCTCCCTCTGGTACAAAATGCTCCCAGGCTTTTCCGCAAGCCCCTTTGCGCATGCACCTCTGAACCTTTGCACTTTACTTCCGCACCTCCTCTGAGTCCCTGTGTTTTTCTCTTTCTAGTTGTAGAATTTCCACTCAGCCAGCCTTCCTGTGGGTCTGGGTGGTCTCTGTTTTTTCTTTTCATTGTAGTTTTGAAATGGTTGTGCGAAGTGGTAATTTCCGGTGTTATCCTAGGCCGCCATCTTGGTTTCTCTGATTAGCTTTTTTATTACCTACCCCATTTCATTGTCTCTTTTCACAGATGAACTTTAACTATAACTTCTTTCTATTTGACCCCTTTCCTCATCTCACACTATCTCTTTAAACCAAATTGGGCTTCAATGTCCATTATTCCAGCCAGATTATCTCAGTGTGTTCATCAGAGAGCATGTCTCTTAGTAACTTATCAAACTGTTGGCTAAATTTGGGGAATGTGTCAGTTGTACTTAAGCTTTATTTTTTTTTAACCAGAGGAAAATGACTTTTAACACCTTTTGATGTGGGTGATAGTTTCACTTAGGAAAGGTCAGAATCATGTATAATGCTGAGAAACTGAGAATACAGTGGCCTAATACATATGCTTGGAATTAAAGATTTTTAACAAGTTTTTAACAGTCTTATTTTGCAGTGGTATCTGGTTAAAAGTTATTGGATTTCCAGCCACTTTTCCTCCGACTTAAAAAAAAGAAGCAGAATAATAATTTTCCTCAGTCTGTATTTCTTCGTAATGCTTAAAAGATAGTCTCCTACATGTAGTTTTTGCTACTGAAGAAGGAAATTAAGATCTTTTTAAAATAAGTCATAATATTGCCCCATGGACAATAACATTTAGAGAAGGTAAAAAAAATTAGAGAAGGTAATTTTAGGATCTTTTACTAGGGAGGAAAGTAGATTTAAAAGATGTCTATATAATAATTGCCTAAGTGACCATTATGGCAGAATCATCAGAACCACCAGTTGCTATGATGCTCACTGACCACCAGGGTCAGACGCTTAACACAGGAGCTTCCCCCCTGGTGGTCAGTGTGCTTCCACAGGGGGAGCGGCCACTCAACCAGAAGCTGGGCTCACAGCTAGCGAGTGCAGCAGCAGTGGTGGGAGCCTCTCCTGGCTCTGTGGCAGCGCTCAGGAGCAGTGAGCCAAGTGGTAAGGAGCGAGAGATCCTGGATTGCGAGAAGGATGTCCAACTGCTGGCTTAGGCCCAATCCCAGGCAGATGTCCCCTGAGGGGTCTAGGACAGTTAGAGGTTGCAGGCGGGCTGAGGGAATCCCCCCTGAGTGCCGAATTTTGTGCACCAGAGGGGCAGGTCCCTCAGTTTGGATTGCGAGAGGGCGTAGGCCATACTGAGGGACCTCACTGGTGCACGATCAGGGCCAGGGAGGGATGTGGGAGGTTAGCCAGCCAGGGAGGGACCATAGGAGGGCTCCAGGGCATGTGTTGCCTATCTCAATCCCAATCACCTGGACCCGAGCAGCAACCTAACTTACCAGTTGAAGCGTCTTCCCCCTGGTGGTCAGTGCACGTCATAGCAGCTGGTCTACCAGTCACCTGTCTGCCCCCTGGTAGTCAGTGCATGTCATAGTGAGAGATTGAGCGACTTTAGCATATCATTAGCATATTACACTTTGATTGGTTGAACAGACAACCAGATGACCAGACACTTAGCATATTAGGTTTTTATTATATAGGATATTTAGAGAGTATTTAAGATCTTGCTCCCCAGCATTTGTCATCAGTTTGGTTCAAATAAACTTATAAAAATAAAATCCTTGGGTGTGTGTGTAATAAATTCATAAGAGTAATAATCGTTAATTTCCCGAAAGACCTGAATATTATTGTTAGCATTTTTAAAAGTTGCCAACAATTGACTATTTTGAAAAGTATATTTCTTATTGGCACTATGTGGACTATACTATTTGTAATTAAACAACTCTCACCTTCTACTCCATCTTTGCTGTAATATAAGGAATGTGGTATAGTGGGAACATCAACCTAATGTCGGAAGACCTGAATTCTAGAGTCTTCCTACACCACTAAATTCTGTGTCCTTGGGCAAATTGTTAGATCTAGCCTTCAGTATAAGGAGAAAGTTGGAATGGTTTTTAAGATTTTGAATACAATGATAGTGATTTCACATAAAGGGCTCTACTAGACTAGGATGTGTGTGTATAAATATTTTTCGCTTTAGTTGTTTCTTAAGAGCTAAGTTTAACTCATCTAAATATGTTATATGTACAGTCAACATAGGATAAGTTGACTTTTAACTTACATTGTGAAAATAGTGGCTTTATTCTAGAATGTTTGATTAAAATAGTGTTAAATTTTAAACATTATAGTTTCTTGTTGGTGTTTGTCTGTATTTTAAAATCATAGTTTTTGTTTAGTCTGCAGTTATTCCAAAGAAAACATTCTAAATTGGCAGTACATGCTTAGGGAAAAGGGGAAGATTTATTTAAACTGCTCATTTTCTTCATTTTTCAAGGTCATGAAGTTCCTTGTAAGTCAGATTGTGTGGTATCTTATGAAGAATTACCCAATTAAACACTGGAAAAACTATTTTTGTAGAATTTCCTCCTTTTCAAAATATTTCAAATATAATTAATAGAATTTATCAGTCTCTTATTAGCTAGCATTAATTTAAAATATTAGCATTTTGGATGTTTAAATATTACATATTGCAAAATCCCTTTCTCTACTGAGTGGTATATAATTTATTTAAATCATAGTCTTAAATTAATATTTAACTTTCAACAAGATCATTTGAGATTATTTTCTTTAAATAGAAACTTTTTTAAAATGGAAGATACTAAGGGTTGTTAAGAACAGAAAAGGAAACTTGTTAAATATAAGTTGGTACATTGGTTAAACAACTAAATTAAGTAGTACAGTGTATTAAAAATTATGTTGACATTATATGGCCACAAAGTACTTCTTAGTTAGTATATTGGTCAGTTTAATTTGTAATCTCTTTACATAGAGATTAAGATTTTGGTTGCATTGATTCAAAATGTGCAAGAATTATGTTGAGAATTTAGTTTAAAAATATGACATAAGTATACGTGCCTTTAAAAAAATCCAGTTATATCCAAAATAATGGAAATAACTAATGCATTTTATTTTCCTTTTAGCTCCTGGAACCTGTCTGCCACCAGCTGTTTGAGCTCTATCGTAGCTCTGAAGTTCGACTTAAGAGGTTCACGCTGCAGTTCTTGCCAGAATTGATGTGGGTTTATTTACGGCTTACAGTTAGCCGAGACAGACAGAGTAATGGTTGCATTGAAGCTCTTCTATTAGGAATTTATAACTTGGTAAGTTGAAAGTGATAGTTTGGGAAATTTTAAGTATATTTTAAAGTCCTCTGAAATTATACTTAAAGAATATTTAGAAAACAAAATGAAATGTGTGTTGAAAAATTTGAGTTAATTAAATTGAGCACAAGAGGAACTTTAAAAAAAAATCCCATTTGCCATTGCAATAACAACAACAACAAAAAGATACCCAGGAATAAACTTAACCAAGGAAGTAAAATACTTGGATTAGGAAAACTGTAGGATTCTGAAAAAGAAATAGAGGAGGATACAAACAAATGGAAATGTATACCATGTTCATGGATTGGAAGAATTACTATCATTAAAATGTCTATACTACCCAAAGTAATCTATAAATTCAATGCAATCCTTATTAAATACCAACAGCATACTTCACATAACTAGAAAAAAATACTCCAAAAATTTATATGGAACCATAAAAAACCCCAAATAGCTGCAGAATCTTGAGCAAGAAGAACAAAGTTGGATATCAAACTATGCTACAAAGTCATTATCAGCAAAACAACCTGATACTGGCAGAAGAATAGGCATATAGACCAATGAATTGTAACAGAGACCCCAGTGACCAAGGAGGCAAGATCACACAAAGAAGTAAAGACAGTCTCTTCTACAAATGGTGTTGGGAGAACTTGAGGGACACGTGCAAAAAGATGAAACTAGACCACCAACTTACACCATACATAAGAATAAACTCAAAATGGATAAAAGAGTTAAATGTAAGGCATGAAACCGTAAAAATCGTAGGAGAAAACAGATAGTAATGGAATTTTTGCCAATATATCTCCTAGGGCAAAGGAAACTAAGAAAATAAGCAAATGGGATTACATCAAAATAAAAAGCTTCTGCACAGCAAAAGAACTTACCATCAAAATGAAAAGGAAACCCACTATATGGGAGACCATATTTGCCAATGATACATCTGATAAGGGGTTAATATCCAAAATATATAAAGTACTCATACAACTCAACAAAAATAATCTAATTTTAAAAATGGGCAGAAAACCTGAATAGACATTTCTCCAAAGAGGACATTAAATGGCCAACAGACATATGAAAATATGCTCAAAGTCACTAATCATCGGAGAAACGCAAATTAAAATGACAATGAGATATCACCTCACATCTGTCAGAATGGCTATCAACAAACAAGTATTGGCGAGGATGTGGAGAAAAGGAAACACCAGTCACTGCACCTCACAATAAATAATATTCTTCTGAACCAGTGCTTGCTGCTCTAAGTATTACCCCTTCAAAAGTCATTAGAAAACATTTGCATCACTAGAACATATATCTGAAGGATGGTGCATGCATGGCCTTTGGAGCCACATATATTTTGTTTAAAACCAGGCCCTGCCATTTGTTGGCTGCTTTAAATTTGGGCAAGTTACTCAATATCTTGGACTTCAGTTGTCTCATCTGTAAAACAGAAATAGAACACTATTATAGGATTAAAAACAAGTAGAAAAATCCAGCATGGTGCCTGTGGTATTTAATTATGATTAGCTTTATCGTAATTGAAGATGAGTTTTTAAAATGAAATGCTGGTCTTGGTATAAAATTCTCTTGCTAATTTGCCTAATATTGTTTTTTAAAATAAGAAATTTGTTTCATATATCATTGTGTCTCCTCTTGATTTGTACAGGTACTTAGAAAGTGTTTAGTGTTTTAATAATTGAATTTGGTATATCAGATTAGGTTTAACATTATGCTGTTATTTTTATTAATTTGATTAGTGTAATAAAGTTTAGTAGTGGGGCAAATGAAGCAAATATTTTGCATATCACAATGCTTGACAAGTTCTTGACAATAGTTGATGCTGTGGTTTAATTTTGGCATCTCAAAAATAGTGTACTATAAAAATACTGCTCAATTCTATGCAGAAATGCAACCTCAGGCTTCTGTCTTTTTTTTTCTTTTATTCATTTTTTTGTTTATTGTTCATATTATTATAGGTGTTCCTCTTTTTTCCTCCCATAGCTCCCCTCCTCCCAGTTCCCACCCCAACTTATGCCCTTACTCCCCCCCCCCCCACTGTCCTCCTCAGGTGTACGATTTTTGTCCAGTCTCTTCCCACACCCCCAACACCCCTTTCCCCTGAGAATTGTCAGTCCACTCCGTTATATGCCCCTGATTTTATTCTATTCACCAGTTTATTCTGTTCATCAGGTTTTTTTATTCACTTGATTTTTAGGTTCACTTGTTGATAGATATGTATTTGTTGCTCTTAATTTTTATCTTTACTTTTTCTTCTTCTTCCTCTTCTCAAAGGATACCTTTCAGCATTTCATATAATACTGGTTGAGTGGTGATAAACTCTTTTAGCTTTTTCTTGTCTGTGAAGCTCTTTGTCTGACCTTCAATTCTGAATGATAGCTTTGCTGGGTAAAGTAGTCTTGGTTGTAGGTTCTTGCTATTCATCGCTTTGAATATTTCTTGCCATTCCCTTCTGGCCTGCAAAGTTTCTGTTGAGAAATCAGCTGACAGTTGTATGGGTGCCCCCTTGTAGGTAACTGACTGCTTTTCTCTTGCCGCTTTTAAGATTCTCTCTTTGTCTTTTGCCCTTGACATTTTATTTTATTTATTTATTTTTAATATATTTTATTGATTTTTTACAGAGAGGAAGGGAGAGGGGCAGAGAGTTAGAAACATCAGTGAGAGAGAAACATCGATCAGCTGCCTCCTGCACACCCCTCTCCCCCACTGGGGATGTGCCCGCAACCAAGGCACATGCCCTTGACCAGAATTGGACCCGGGACCCTTCAGCCCACAGGCCAATGCTCTATCCACTGAGCCAAACCGGTCAGGGCTGCCCTTGACATTTTAATTATGATGTGTCTTGATGTGGTCCTCCTTGGATTTTTTTTTTGTTTGGGGTTCTCTGTGCTTCCTGGACTTGTAAATCCATTTGTTTCACCAGGTAGGTAGGGGAAGTTTTCTGTCATTTCTTCAAATAGGTTTTCAATCTCTTGCTCTCTCTCTTCTTCTGGCACCCCTATAATTCTGATGTTGGTATGCTTGAAGTTGTCCCAGAAGGCTCCTTACACCATCCTCACACTTTTGGATTCTTTTTTCTTTTTGCTTTTCTTGCTGTGTGTTGTTTGCTTGTTCGTATTTCATATCTTTGACTTGATTCTTACGGTCCTCTAGTCTGCTGTTGGATCTCTGTATATTATTCTTTATTTCAGTCAGTGTATGCTTAATTTCTAGCTGGTCCTTTTTAAATTTATCAGCGGTCTCTAGAAACTTCTTGAAAAACCTTATAACTGTAGTTTTGAACTCTATATCCAGTCGTTTGCTTTCCTCCATTTCTGTCATTTGTGATCTGTTTCTTTGTCTCCTCATTTTGGCTGCTTCCCTGCATTGATAGAGTGGCTTTCTATGCTAGGTGTCCTATAGGGTCCAGTAGCTCAGCCCCCCAGTTACCTGAGGTAGACACTCTTGGTGCACCGCTTTTTGGCTTTGTGCACAGACTTGTTGTAGCTAAGCCTTGATTGTTGTAGGTATCACTGGGAGGAAGTGACCTCCAGGCCACTTGGCTGTGAGAATCAACTGTGTCTGTGCTAGGAGAACTTCTGTGCTGGAGACACCCTTATGGGGCAAGACTTGTTTCAGTGGGGCTTTGGTGCTCACTGAGTCTGCCTTCTGCGAGTGTCCCTTATGGATCTGAGGAGTTGTAGTCTGGGTGGTCTCGCTCTGACCACTGGGTACATTGGCTCTTGGATCTCTAAGGAGGTGCTAATTTAGCTCTGCTTGAGGCTAGCAGCCTTTTATATGCAAAAGCCTCTGCATGCAGCTTGGGTGAGACGGGGTCTCAGAGAATCTACAGAAGCAACCAGCTATGGCTGATTCTCAGCCCTGCCCTAAGAGGCACCGGCACGCAGTAATCCTCGGCACCACCAAGAGAAAGCCGCTCTGGAGATCCTCCCGGTGCCAGACGGTGCCAGACAGTTCAGTTTCTCCCCGTGTGAGCCTGGGTCCCCAGAAACTTGCCCAGATCTGGAGTTCAGAGCCATCAGGAGCTTGTGCCTTCGTCTGGTATGAAAAAAGACAACCGCGTTCTCAGCTGCCAGCCCTTTCCACGAGCCCTCTTCGCGTGCACTTCTGTACCTCTGCAATTTACTTCCACATCTCCTGTGTGTCTCAGTCTCTTTCTAGTTGTAGAATTTCCACTTAGCCGGCCTTCCTGTGGGTCTGGGTGGTGTCTGCTTTTTCTTTTTGTTGTAGTTTTGAAATGGTTGTGCAAGGCAGCAATTCTCGATGTTTACCTATGCCACCATCTTGGTTCTCGCTTCTGTCTTTTAATTCCCTTGATATCTGTGCTCTCTCTTCTCTGTGGTTCTCATTTCTTCTTACTGAACTGATTTTTCTTTATATACTTATTTCTCTTTTTTCTTTCCTTCCCTAGCACTTCTCTCTTGTTTAAGATAGCCTCGAGAAGAGTTTTAGATTGCCCTCAGCTTGAACAAATTTCAGTACACACTTCTCTACAAATACTCACAAGTGTACCTCAAAAGTATTGACTTAATTTAAAATTTAGGAATAAAAATTAAAATTTTATTGCCCAACTTAAATCATGTCTGTTCATCTTAGCTAGCATAAACTTTCTCTCAGAGAGACAGTAGCTCAGATGTAGAGGTAACTAGTTTGACTACAAAGTAGATAAATGATCTCTCTAGGGAATTTTAAAAATATACATATTTTATTGATTTCAGAGAGGAAGGGAGAGGGAGAGACAGAAACACCGATGAGAGAGAATCACCGTTTAGATGCCTCCCACATGGCCCCCCACTGGGGACCGAGCTCATAATCCAGGCCAGGAATTTAACTGCTATCTCCCAGTTCATAGGTTGTCAGTCAAACACAGCCACATCAGCCTGGTTTTCTAAGGAATATTTAAACCCCTTTTCCTGCCAAAATTACAGTCAGGACCATTGTTCACATATAATTGGTACTATCTCATGACACAAAACTTAGAAATGAGCCTCATAGAGATGTTCTGGGTTTGTGTTTTGGTGATGGTAGTTATTTTTATAGTTGTTTCTTCCTTTTATATTGTTTAACTACTTAGTCTCTCTCTGACCACCTTCCCAGGTCTAACAAGGTCAATCTTCTCTATGATTATGCCTGTTATATATACTAATATGAAGTGTAAAAGAAACATAGACAATTGAGACAACAGAGAAAGGGAGTGATGCAGGAAGAGCATTACACCCCTGGCATCTGTAGGCAGATTTTTATTGATACCCATAGAAGATTGGATGTAAAAATGATGGGTACATTGTCCTTTTCATTGAAAGATAAAATGCTTTTAAAATTCACAAGAATTTTCTTGCAGTTCAGTAAGAATGGCCTAAATATGAACTTATTTTTAATTACTTAGACTAATAATTATGTTAATATGTAGCTTATTTGAAGTCATTAGTTTATTGCTGAAGAATTGCAAGAGTTTCTTTTAGTCAAGATTCATTCTGTGTTAGAGTAGTGTGTTTTTCTCTTTTTTTCCTTTTTTTAAAAAAAATACATATTTTATTGATTTTTTACGGAGAGGAAGGGAGAGGGAGGATAGAGAGTTAGAAACATTGATGAGAGAGAAACATCAATTCAGCTGCCTCCTGCACACTCTTCACTGGGCATGTGCCCGCAACCAAGGTACATGCCCTTGACTGGAATCGAACCTGGGACCCTTCAGTCCGCAGGCCGACGCTCTATCCATTGAGCCAAACCAGTTAGAGCATTTTTCTTATTTTAATAAGTATGGAGCTCTTGCCTAAAGCCTTTAATTTGTTTAACTCAAAGAACTAATATTTCTATTTAAAGATCTAATCACTTGTAATCTCCTGCCCTGTGTATAAATTGAACATGAAAATAGATTTGTATGCCTGCTTCCTTCATGTCTTTGCTGTCATGTTGTATTTGATTTACTTAGTATTGCACTAAAATCTCTCAAAGGATAACTCAACCACCAAAGCGTACAAATTTGCTAATTTAGCAAAGATAAATTAGGGTAGTAATTTATTTTTTATTTTAATTTTTTAAATTTTTTAAATATACTTTTATTGCTTTCAGAGAGGAAGGGAGAAGGAAAGAGGGAGAAACATCAGTGATGAGAGAGAATCATTGATCGGCTGCCTCCTGCACAATCCCTACTGGGATCGAGCCCACAACCTGGGCATGTGCCCTGACCAGGGATCAAACCGTGACCTCTTTGTTCATAGGTGGCCACTTAACCACTAAGCCATGCTGGTCGGACAATTTTTTATTTATATTACTATTTCTAAACATTTTCCTTAGTTACCAATGATATGTTTGGTAAATTAAGAAAGTAATTATTATTTCTAATAGTCTTGTGATTATTTCATTATCTTTGTATTTTTTTTAACTAGGAAATTGCTGATAAAGATGGAAACAATAAAGTTCTGTCTTTTACTATCCCTTCTTTATCTAAGCCTTCAATATACCATGAGGTAAGTAAGATTGGAAAGGTAGAATTATTTAAAAGTATACTGAATAAAGATAAAAAGTCAGCTTCTTACCAGAGGTAACTAATCCTAACACATCTTTATTGATTTACTTATTAAAAGTAGATGTTTGTTACCTACATATATAAAGGCTAAGTGACTGTTTGACTGGTAGCAATGATGCACACTGACCACCAAGGGGCCGATGCTCAATGCAGGCACTGCCAAGCTGTGCTGACTTGGCAGTGGCAGTTCTCAGGTGATGCATCTTGGAACCAGAGAGGAGGGAGCCCGATTCCGGGGTGCATCACCCGAGAACTGCCTTCTCACAATCCAGGACCCCTTGAGGGATGTCGGAGAGCTGGTTTGGGCCCGACCCCCGCAGGCCAGGCTGAGGGATCCCACCAAGTGCATGAAACCAGGCCTCTAGTTAGTGATATAAAGTTGAACTGTTGTCAAGAGAGGCAGAAAGTAATTAATGGATAATTTTTTTCTAGTTCTTGTTTCTTTGTATTCTTCACCTATATAATTTTTAATCTTTTTTTGGTGTTTTATGAGTTTTCAAAAATATTGTTTAATTCATTTTTATTTTTCAATTAAAGTTGATATACCATATTCTTTAATTTTTTAAGTCTTCAATAGTAATTAGAAATAATCTATGTTTGATTGGGTTTTATTTATTTATTTATTTATTTTGGGGGAGTTATTTTTTAGGAAAATGGCTACTTAGAAGAATATTACCACTGTAACAATTATATTTCCATTTAAAGGATTCTAGTTGATGCATTCCAGCTGGTCACTAACATTCCACTTCTGATTTTTGCATATATTTATTTGGTTGAACAGTGTGAAAGCAATGCTTATTATATAGGTAGATGACTTCTGTTGAGCTGAACTCCTTCTGCCTCTTCTCTTTAAAGATACGTGTTCTGAATCAAGCTTCTGACCTCAGGTGGCTTTTAGTGCATAAAGTTGTGAGGAAAGCATTTAAAGAAGCTTTACCAGTAGTCTAAAAATTATATTCCATTTTCTTATCAACATTCAATATCCTGTTGTCTCATACTCTTTTTTTTTTTTTCCTTAATGATGTCCTCTGGGCCTTTGTTTTGTGTTGGAAATGGAATGCCTGCTGTTTAGCCCAGGTCTCATTTGAGCATAGAATATTTCTGAGTAATTTAATTTTAATTAAGTTCTGTGAATCATTATGAAATAAAATGGAGGATAGTGAAACATTTATGAATGGATGGTTCTAACTATAGAAACATGAAAACAGTTGTCACTATTAAAGAGACATTTGATCATAGCCTTCAATATTGTTTGTGTTTTATAATTATAGCACTCTACACCTTGCTGTCTTTATTGTAGAATGGCATTAATGAGAGTACTTACCTACCTGAAGTTAGATAGTATGAATGCATAATCCCCAAGACTGCTCACGTTGTAGAGTACCAACAAATTGAAATGGATATATTTATAACCTTTAGTCTTTTCAGCAACTTTTTTTTATTTTTATACATTTTATATATGTATGTGTGTGTATATATATGTATATATGTACATAATTTTCAAAAAGAGCCATAGAATATATATAATTGAAAACTGGAAAGGGTTTTGAAAGAGAAGAAATGGTCTGAAACTGCCTTTTTTTGAAACAAATATCTTTATGTGATATAGATTTTTACTTCATTTTAGAGACACAGTCTCATACTTTACCTTATTTTTATAGCCCTCAACAATTGGATCCATGGCTTTGACTGAAGGGGCATTGTGTCAGCACGACCTCATCAGGGTTGTTTATAGTGATCTTCATCCTCAGAGGGAAACTTTCACTGCACAAAATCGGTAATGGTAAAAACTGTGGACAGTAATAATTATCCTGGAGTGGTCTTTTCTCTCTTGTTGGCCATATCTTTTTTCTTTTGCTTTACATATATCCTTAACTTCATTTGTCAGTCTTTTTTTTTTTTTTTGAGTTTTTAATGTCTGCAATTATATTTTGTATATCTTAAAGTTTTTCTTGCTTTCTTAATGGTCTTTAAAATACTGATTTTGTTTAATTGGTATGTTTGGAGTTTTTTTTGAAACGTGTTTTATATTTTTTGAGAATATTAATGATAATTTGCCTTATTCAAAGTTTTTTGGGGTTTTTTGTACGTTCTGTTTCCTTTAAATTGTACTTTTTTCTATTTTTTATTTTGGTCTCATTTTTTGTTAGTGGAATTCCTCAGATGTCTTTTCTCTCCCATATATTTAAGAGTAGGAGAATAAAAATTGAGACGCTTTAACAACATTAAGAGGGCTAGTTGACCATGAACTTCACAACTTCTCACTGGCCTGTTCAGTTGGGGAACTTTCTAAGTTCATATCTTTAAATCTTTCTTCTTAGGGTCAGGTTCCCCAGAGAAAAGTCTAGTCTGTAAATAGAGAGCTTGCTGCTAGCATTCTGGTGGCCAAGTGGGGAAGGAGAGCTTGAGGTCTTGATTTCCATTAAGGTTTGTTTCACTTAATGTTCCTGTGTTCAGTATGGTGTCTTCCCCCTTCAACCCCCACCTAGACCACAGCTGTGCCTGGTGATTTTTCGGTAGAAATGTCCTTTTCTTCTTTGAGAAAAGAAATCTTAAATTTCAGAAAATAAATCTTCAATAAACCAAGCAACATAGAGAAGAAAAGATCTGAACATTTGACTGCTTCTGAGTCAGACTTACAACTCAGTTTTTAGCTTTTCATTTTGAAATAATTTCAGACTTACAAAAAATGTTGTGAAAATGGTACAAAGAATTTCACCACCTATGGGAAGCTTTTTAGAAATACAAATTCCCTCAGATCCTGCCCCAGAGACTCTTGTTGGTTATCTGGGTTGACATACAGGAATATATTTTTTCAAAAGGTCCTTAAATAATTATAATGTACTCCAGGTTTAGGAGCCACTTTCTTAGACATTGTAAAGATTAGGATAGCACTCTTTATTCCTTTAATAAATATTATAGTATCAATGTGTTAGACACTGTGTTGGACACTAGAGGTAGAGGTGAATATATCAGGGTCTACAGTTATTACCAAATGGGTAAAACAGAGAAAAGATGGAGAATGATGATGCAATGGGATATATGCTATATCAGCGCTACAGATAACGGAATAGTTTCCTTCAGTTGGGAGAATTAAGAACAGGTTTATGTGTAAGGTAAAAATTTGAGCTAGGACTTGAAACCTTAGCACGAGTTTTCTAAGGATGTTCTAGTAAGGAAGAGCAGTATGTATAAAAGCAAGTTGTTATGAAAGGTTATGGCATATTTGTGGAGTGGTGAAAATATTGATGTAGTATAGTGTATGTGGTAGGCAGTGGAGGTAGAGTAAGGTTAGAGAGGATGGTTGAGGGTGGATTTTAAAGGACCTATGTGCCATGATGAGTTTGGATTTTATCATGGAGTCGGTAGGAACAGTGGGCTAATGTTGATAGGGGAGTCATCTACATTAGGAATGGATATGGGGAACATTGATGAAGAGACTATAGTAATCTGTTTGAGAAATCATGAAAGTAATGTCAAGGCATTGTTGTTATAACCATCTAATGAAGAAATCATTTACCACAGTGCCTAATAGAAGTTATTGTTTATAATCCTTTCCACTCCTTTTTGTTTTTCGTAGGTTTGAAGTCCTGAGTTTTCTTATGTTGTGTTACAATTCTGCTATTGTGTATATGCCTGCTTCATCTTATCAATCTCTTTGTCGGATGGGCTCCAGGTGAGAATAATAATTATCATTAACCTTCATATTTATTTATTTGACAAATATTTACTGAGCATATTCTTTATGGTAGGTACTATTTTAACTTACGATGATATAGCAGAAAATAAAACACATGGAGCTTATATTCCTATAGGAATCCTTATCTCTCAAGCATCTTGTCTTCTTGAAAATATGTCAGCATAAAAAAAGTATTTTTTATCTGAACATCAAGTAAAGCAACGATGTCTTAATCTTAGGGTGGTTTATTGATATACCTAATCACTTTGACAGCTTTGAATAGTCCCATAGGTGAAGAAAGTCTTAAGGAATGTGAACGCTTTTCTTTATATATTTCACAAATTATTATCTCTCCTTTGTATAAGAAAATTAGTAATAGTACCAATTATATGTCTCATTTATATTTGTGTTTCTTAATCTTTACTAAATCAGAATTTCTAATAATTTGGATAGACCTGGGCTGAAATTTAAATATTTACTATAGAAAGAAAATTTAAGTAATAAAAATCAGTTTGGAGATGGAGGACATTTAGAGTCACAGAATTTCAGCTATCGAAGGAACCATGAATTCATCCTGTTCAACTGATTTTTTCCTTATTTTTCATTTATTGATTTTTATAAAAAGAGGGAGGTATTGAGGGAGGGAGGAGGGAGGAAAGAGAGAGAGAGAGAGAGAAAGAGAAGCATCTAATTATTGTTCTACTTACCGTATTTTCCAGCGTGTAAGACGACCTTTTAACCCAGGAAAAAATTACCATATTGAAATCAAATCTGATGGGTTTGTTTTTTTAATTTGGTGTGCGTTAGGAGACTACCCCTCTTCCAACGCACACCAAATAAAAATTAAAAAACCATCAGATTTGATTTCAATATGGTAATTTTTTCCTGGGTTAAAAGGTCATGTTATACGCCGGAAAATATGGTATTTATGCATTCATTGGTTGTTTCTTGTCTGTTACCTGACCAGAGATTGAACCCACAACCTTGGTATATTGGGACGACATTCTAACCCTCTGAGATACTCAGCCATGGCTCAACTGATTTTTACATGAGGAAAACTGAGCCTCCCAAAGGAGTGAAATACCATATTAGTTGTCTGTTGCCTCATAACAAATTACCACAAACTTAGCACTGTAAACAGCACACATTATTTTGTAGTTTGAGTGTGTCAGGGGTCTAGGCACGGCTTAGCTGGGTCCTTTGCTTAGGGTCTTACAAAGCTGCAGTTAAGATGTTGGCTGGATTTTCAGTCTTATCTGAAGCTTGGACAAGGAATTATATACTTTTGTTGGCAGAATTTAGTGCCTGTAGTTGTAGGACTGAGGGCTTCAATTTCTTGTTGACTCTGCCAAAGACCAGTCTTAGTCTTAGTTCTTTGCCCTGTGGGCCTCTCAACATAGGCTGCTTTTAACATGACAGCTTACTTCTTCGAAGTAGAAGAGTGAAAGGAGACCTGCACTGCATTCTTAAATAACACAATCATGGAAATCCCATCACCTTTGCCATGTTCTGTTGATTAAAAACAAATCACAGGTCTCACCCACACTCAAAAAGAAGGAGATCAATCCAAATTAGTTGTAAGTTTGATTTTATAAATGATCTTAAAATAAGTTTGTTATTTTCATTTACTTGTAATAGAGTAATTAACGACTAACAAAGTTCTTGTCTCTAACCTAGATACCATTATCAAGAGAATGCACTGTTTAAGTACTTATTGCCTATTTACAGATAAATCCTATATAAAAAAGGCTAATATGCAAATTATATTCACAGGCAGGAGTTTGACTGGGCGTTAGATGTGTACTGATCACTAGGAGGCAGTATGGGGGGAAGGGAGGCCCCGGCTGGCAGCTGGCAGCTACTAGGGACCCTACCCGTGCACGAATTTCATGTACCGGGACTCTAGTTTGTTTATAAATGACTATTTTGGTTTTGTAAGTTAATATTTATATATAATATTTCATTCTATCTTAAATAATTGCAAGTGATATTATTTTCAGTTAATTTTGCATAATAAGACAAATAGAGGTTGGATCAGTTTTTTAAAAAAATATTTTTATTGATTTCAGAGAGGAAGGGAAAGGGAGAGAGAAACATCAAAGGTGAGAATCATTGATCAGCTGCCTCCTGTAAATCCCCTACTGATAATTGAACCCACAAATCAGGCATGTGCCCTGACCTGGATTGAACCATAATCTCTGGTTCATAGGTTGATGCTCAGCCACTGAGCCATCTTTTAAAACTGAAAGTTTGTGATTCACAGGCCAGGCAGTGTTTTAAACGTATATAATGTAAATACTGCAGTGATTGATACCCACCATCACCCATTTGAGGAGTAAATGAACAAGCTTTTCTTCGATAGACTGACTTTATACAGGGTGGGACAAAAGTAGGTTTACAGCTGTGAGTATGTGAAACACAGTTTATTCTTGTACTATTATTTATTACCTAAGGGTCTGGTGCACAAAAATTTGTGCACTTGCGGGGGGAATCCCTCAGCCTGGCCTGTGCCCTCTCTCAGTCTGGGACCCCTCAGGGGATGTCCACCTGCTGGCGTGCCTGGCCAGCCTGGGTGAGGGGCTGATGGCTGTTTGCAGGCTGGCTAAGCCCTCCAGAGGGGACCCTCCCCCCTGGGGGTGTGGCCAGCCTGGGTGAGCAGCTGAGGGCCTTTTTCAGGCTGCCCACAGGCCCTTCAGGGTTCGTGTACTGGGGGGGGGGGTGGCTTGTGAGCGCAGGGGCGGATGTTTCGCACCAGGCGGCCCACGATCGCACACGCCTGGTGGGCCCTCGTTACTGAGCAGACACACCTGGCGGGAAGCGCCCACTTTTCACGCCAGGCAGCTGATGATCGTACACGGGCGGCAGTGGATACGGCTGGGGTGAGGGGACTGGGCGCTGCCATCTTTTGGCTATGGGTGTGGCCATCTTTGTCTTGGAGTGATGGTTAATTTGCATATTACTCTTTTATTAGATAGGATTATTGTATTATTTTCCATATGAGCAACTGTAAACCTACTTTTGCCCCAACCTGTATTTTTCATTTTTCTTTGTGAAATTGAATTTCATTATAGTTTACCTACATATTTTATACTCATATAATTTTATGAGTATACTTTTTATACTTTAAAGTCTATTATTGATCACCTAATTATATGTCTCTGCTACAAAAATATGTATATGTAAACTGAAATTTGAAAAAAATTCCTGATACTGTGATGTACTAAAAATGAAAATATTTCTCTTAACTCACCATAATAGTTATTCCAATAAATTAATTCATTAAAAGAATATAGGTACATTACAGTTTTTGATAATTATTAAGCATCATTTCTTGGAAGCATCTTCTAAGGAGATGGCAGGTGGAGGATTGTTTATGGCACTTTGATTACAAATGGTCTCACAGACATCAGTAGTTTGAAATGTCCCTTTATTTGCTTTGATATTTCTGTATCTCTCACTAATTCATCCTGATAAAATTTGGAATATGAGAAAGTTATGCATTTATTTTATGAAGAGAGAGAAGAATGAATTTGAAAGACCTTGCTATTTGAGTAAAGTTGTTTTTATTAATATGGTCCACTGGGATGTATGTTTTATGAGGGCATAGGTTTTATTTTTATTTATTTTTACCTGTTCACAACTGTATATCTAGGCTCAGGCCAGTGACTGGGAATTAGTGACTGTATTTAATAAATGTCTGAGAAACAAATAGCTGAATAAATGAATTTATAAAAGCAAAATATTTGATTCAATGACACCAGAAATCACTCATGATAAATACTGTACTTCCTAGGGTTTGTGTGAGTGGGTTTCCACGGCAACATGAAAAACACTGGAAAGAACTCTGTGGTCGAATAGTATTGGATCCCGAATTTATGGTGCAGCTTCTCACAGGGGTTTATTATGCCATGTAAGTAGGTGGACTGTGAAATTGGGTGAATTTTTCCTGATGGTTGAAAACGTAATATTTCTCTTTTTTTTCTTTATCTTACAACACTAAATCTTTTGTTTTATGGTGGACCCATTATCTTGTTTTTCTAATAAGAACTCTTCATAGTACTTTTTAAAATTAATGTACATTTTAAACTTGAAAACAATATAATAACTATTGAATGCAGACCACATACAAGGTTTCAGTTTTAGGTCTACAGCATAATGATTAGACATTTTATATTGTAAAATGATTACCACAGTAAGTTTACTTAACATTCATTACTACACATAGTTATAAACTTTCTTCTTTAGATGAGAACTTTTAAGACTTATACTCTTATCAGTGTTCAAATATACAATAGGGAAAGAATAGTCTCTTCAGTTAATGGTCCTGGGAAAACTGAACAGCCATATGCAAAAGAATGAAACTGAACCACTGTCTTATGCCTTACACAAATATCAACTTAAAATGGATTAAAGAATTGAATGTGTTTCCTAAAACCATAAAATTCCTAGAAGAAACCATAGGCAGGAAGGTCCTTTTACATCATCAGTATTGGCAATGAGTTTCCAGGTCTTAGCTATTATAAATAACACTGCTGTGAACATAATGGAAAACTGTTTCTCCATGTAGTTTATAACCTGGGTTTTCATGAATGCATTAAATAAGTTACCCTAAATATCAATACATGATAAAAAACAATTTATGTGAAGAGACATCTATAGACCATTCTAAACTTTTATATCTGAAATCTTCATTTTGTTCTTGTAACCAAAAGTGGGATCGTTTAGAAATGGAATGATGCAAAAATTGATGTAAAAATCTTGTTTAAGAATCAAAATAGTAGGACTTGGAACAATAAAAAGGTTGTTGTTGAATATTAAAGACTAGGGGCCTGGTGCACAAAAATTTGTGCACTCGGGAGGTCTATCAGCCCGACCTGCGCCCTCGCAGTCTGGGACCCCTCTAGGGATGTCCACCTGCTGGCGTGCCTGACCAGCCTGGGTGAGGGGCTGGTGGCTGTTTGCAGGCTGGCCAAGCCCCCCAGTGTGGATCCTCACCCCATTGGGGTGTGGCCAGCGTGGGTGACAGGCTCAGGGGCGCTTTCAGGCTGCCCACAACTCCCATTGACCCAATGTCCCAGCAAGGCGGGCTGGAAGCAGGTTTCTGGGGTTTATCTTCTATAATTGATACACTGTTCCTTTAAGCCCGGGCCTAGTAACGAAGCCTCCTCTCTGCTTCAGCTCTGGCTTCTATAATGAAACAATGTTTAATTAGAAGTCAGGCCGGGCCTGCTGTTTGCTTCAGCTCCTAGGATTGAGACATTTGTTGCAAATATGATGTTCCCTGGAGCGGAGAGAAGCCCAGGCGGCCTGCAAACAGTTTCACTCCTGCTGCAACGGACGCTGTCTGTTTACTCAGGTCCCTGAGAGCCGGCCTCCATGTTGGCTGGGTTAATTTGCATAAAGTCGCTCTGATTGGCTGGTGGGCGTGGCTTAGGCATCCCAAAGAAACGGTTAATTTTAATATTACACTTTTATTAGTTAGGATAATTGCTGAAGATAGTAAACTATCTGCTTCTCCTTAGGTATAATGGACAGTGGGACCTTGGCCAGGAAGTCCTTGATGACATCATTTATAGAGCTCAGCTAGAACTCTTTTCTCAACCACTATTGGTAAGTGAAAATATTTACTTTTTATTAAATATACCTGTGCCTGTTGAGGATATAAGAAATTAGTATGCAAAATCTGAGGCAATCCAAAGCATTGAAGAAAAGGTTTTATTCCATAATAGCAGTTGGTTAACTGTTGGGAAAAAAGACAAAATTGGTTTAGACCTTCTCCTTCTACCATGTATCAAAATACAATTCAAATAAAATTTAAAGAATTGAAGCCCTTAAGAAAAGAGAGGGGGATAAGTTATAAATACTCAAATTTCTGCCCTAACCGTTTGGCTCAGTGGATAGAGCATTGGCCTGTGGATTAAAGGGTCCCAGGTTCAATTCCAGTCAAGGGCATGTACCTTGGTTGTGGGCACATCCCCAGAAGAGGGTATGCAGGAGGCAGCTGATCAATGTTTCTAACTATCTTTCTCCCTTCCTCTCTGTAAAAAATCAATAAAATATTTTTTAAAATGGTATTAAAAAATAAAAAATACTCAAATTTCTGCAGGAAGGACTTTCAAAACTTAAATGATATGACAAGTCACTAAAAAATGGTTGATGATTTTTTTTGACCTCCTAGACATCTAAATTCTAAACCATCGGTGTCTTTCAGCTCTTGTGGCTTAGTGGTTGAGCGTCAACCCATGAACCAGGAGGTCCTGGTTTGATTCCTGGTTGAGGTCTCGATCCCCAGTAGTGGGAGAGTGCGGGAGACAGCCAATGAATGATTTTCTCTCATCATTCTATCTCTTCCTCTCCTTTCTTCTTTCAGAAAAACATGTTTCAAAAAATAAAATTGCTAAACCATTGGTATCTTAAAAACAAAATTAATATGCTTTGCACAAAGTGAAAAAGAAGTATTTTCAACAAGCATGACAAGAAAGCCAATTAATATTTTGTTTATATGAAAAGATTTTATACTTTGTCATGAAATAAATATATCTCCAAAAGGTAAATGATTAGCTGAAAAACAAATGTAAACATTCACCCTGGCTGGGTGGCTCAGCTGGTTGGAGCATCGTCTCGTACACCAGAAGGTTTTAGGTTGGATTCCCAGTCAGGGCACATAGGAGAGGCAATCTCCCCCCCTCTCACCTCCCCTCCCTCTCTCCTCCTCTTTTTCTAAAATCAATAAAAAAAAATATCCTCGGGTGAAGATTTAAAAAAATAATATAAAAAAATGTAAGCATGCAATAGTGGGCTATGGAAGGCATTCTTTATGTTACCAGCAGGAGTAGACCACAACTCTAGACACCCCTCTGCAGAGGATGTATTCATTTTGTTTGATCCACTATTCCTTGTCTAGTAATGTACCCCAATAAACTACTTTAATTTTTTTAAAACATGTATTGTAAGCATAGCATTAATGTTATTTTTAATTTCAAAGTCATGAAAACAGTTAAATGTTTCACGGCAGAGAATGATTATTATACGATATTTGCCTGGTGAAATTATGTATTTGGAAATTTATATTAAAGATGCTAGCTTATGTTAAGTGGTAAAACAGTATACAACTTTTTTTAAATCTGGATAGGACAGATGAAACAAACAAAATGCTGCCCTAGCCAGTGTGGCTCAGTGGATAGAGCATAGACCTACGGACTGAAGGGTCCCAGGTTCGATTCTGGTCGAGGGCATGCATGTACCTTGGTTGCAGGCTCGATCCCTGGCACGCAAGGGAGGCAACCAATCCCTGTGTCTCTCTCACACTGATGTTTCTTTATGTCTCTCCTCTCCCTTCCACTCTCTCTAAAAATCAATGGAAAAATATCCTCAGATGAGGATGTAAAAAAAAAAAAAGAAACATACAAAATGCCGATAGTTATCTAGGTGATTTAACTGTGGATGATTTTTATTTCTTTGCAATTTTTTGTTCTCTAAACTTCTTAGAGTATTTTTATAATGGTATTTTAAAAAAATTATGTACTTTTACTTACAGAATTTTAAAAGTACAATTTTTAAAGCCATTTTCTTATTTTTTTTGTACTTTAAATTCCCATTTTTTTCTAATGTCGTCACCTCTAATTTTACTCTAACATTTACGTTAAAATGAATGAGTAAGATTTTTAAAAATTATATTATAGTAATAATACTTTGTATTTGAGAGACTCTTTAAATTCATGCTTTTATCTTTGTAACAGTTTTAAAAATTAAGTAGAGAGGCACTTTCAAGGCAATACAGTTAAAGAGATTAGTAAGCTCTAGTCCTGGAATAGTTATTTATTATTTGGGACCTCTGAGGGACCCAATAAATAACACTCCTTTTCTCTATTCCAATCTAGAGCAGATGATAAATAGATAAAATAGTTGGCAAATAGAAAAATAAGGCATTATCATTAGCAGTGATAAAGGCTAAACTGAAAGACTTAACTCCCCACCCCTCAACAGACCTTGAAGCAGGCCCCAGACTCCCTCTGCAGAGAACGTTTGGGTTGGCAGAGAAGGACACTTATCTAGGTTGCTACACTCCACTTGTGCAAGTGGAGAGGGAGGGAGAATGACAGTCCTCTATCTCAAGATCTTTGCCAGATGAGCACTACCCCATTAAGGAACATAAACCCACCTGGCTATTGTGACAGTGTTTGAGTGTCAAGCTATGAACCAAGAGGCTGCTGGTTCGATTCCCTGTTGGTCAGGACACATGCTGGCTCCATCCCTGGTAGGGGGCCTGCAGGAAGCAGCCAGTTGATGATGTTACTTCCTCATCGATGTTTCTGTCTGTCCTTCTCCCATCCTCTCTCTCTCTAAAAACTAATAAAAACAGACCAATAAAATAAAGTCAATGAGAGAGTTGCTGGAGAAGAATCCTGGCTCTCTAAAAGAAACATAAATCAATCAATGGCAATTACTCTTGAGCCAGATATTTTACTCTCCTTTACAGAGGGCAGAAAGTGTTGGGACAAAGTATCAGACATGTTGGGGAAAATTTCTTATGAAACAAAGGAGTGGAGAAAAGGCTAATTATTTTAACCAGAGATTAAATTTTGCATGTTATTTATTACCTGAAAGATCAGAAACTTACTCTAATTTTTCTTATGTCAGGGTTCAAATGTTAAACAGTTTTTCCTACTATGGAATGTATTTCCTCTTTGAAAGTCAATAACTTCAAGAAATGGTAAGGTGACTGACATTTAAAAATAAACTCTCATTTTAAAAACCTGCCTAGAACAATACAGAACAATAGAAATACAAATATTTCTGGCACATTCTACTTTTATAGTACACATTTTAAATACATATTCAGAAATTGCTGAAATGAGTAAGTGTAGAATAAGTATAAATTGTATGTAGGGTGTAAATATGTCTAGACTTACATTATCATTTTAGGTTGCTAATGCCATGAAAAATTCATTACCATTTGATGCTCCTGATTCTTCACAAGAAGGCCAGAAAGTGCTTAAAGTGGAAGTCACTCCGACAGTGCCGAGGATTTCTCGGACTGCAATTACAACCGCTTCCATCCGTCGCCACAGGTGGAGGAGAGAAGGTGAGGACAAAATCCCTATAGCTCACTCATGGACCCAGTTACATTTATCACTGTTTTTATAGACTATCTTAGCACATGATAGTAAAATTGTTCAGTTTCTAAAAGCACTAAAATGGTTTACATACTTAAATGTATCAATATTTTTTAATAAAATAGATGTTATTTAGAATTTCTTATGAATGTTGAAACAGAAAATAAGATCAAGTTAATTTTTATCTTTTTTGAACTAGTAATAACAATAGGAAAGAAGTTTCTTTAAGCTTCTTACCAAATTGGGGAAAAAGGTGCATGTATGAGCATTGTGGGAGAAAATTATAACTGGCCAAACTAATGGTGTAATACAAGGTATCCATAAAAGGAATGATTATTGTTTTTTAGATTTTTATCTGCTTTTCCTTTTTTAGTAAGTACTGAATCCAGCAGTATTTCATAGTCATATGGTATTTGAATAGTCAAGCTGTCTTGGCTAAGAGAAAGTAACTGCCATTTTAATGATTCCTATTTTTCTATCCTATTCATTTGCGAACTTCACATTGTTCATCTGCTGCCTTATGTGTGTGTATGCTGTGCACACACATGTAACTATATAAATAGTGTTTGTGTTTATATCATATCCATATGTACATTCTCTTATTTGCCTGGGTCAAAATGCTCAGAAAGAATAGAGGAGCACAAAAAGCACTAAAATGTTATATGTTGAATCCCAGATGGCTTTGACTTCTCAAACGAGGCTGACTCGAGTATTCCTGGCTCCCCGATCCAACACGGCTCCACTGACCTAGGGATCAAACGTGTGCAAGAGGGGGAGGTGCTGGTGCGCAGGACTCCTGAGCACGGCTCACCGGAGCCCAACTCAGCAGCAGCCACAACAGAGGGTAGGACAGAGATGAGGAGACAGAAGTCAGTGAGGCAGTTGCTGGAGAAGGATCCTGGCTCTCTAACCCCAAGCAGAACATTTTTCCATTCTAGTGTGTGTTTCCACTACCCCCGAGTGTATTAGCTCCTCCTTGCAAAGCACAAACTCCCATACGCCCAGTTTCAGGTCAAGTACAATCTTTAGTTACCATCTGTGCTGGCCTGGAGTCTGCATCCCTGTGTAATCAAAGAACAGCTTGGCATGGCTACTAACAAAGCAGAGGCCTGTCTCTAAAAGCTCTGCAAATGCTTGGAATTGTTCATTACTGAGCATGTTTATTCTAACATTAGGAGAGGGAAAATGCACACAATGGATATGAGCCTTATTAGTCAATATGAGTTTATTTAATTCATATAATTTATTCTTTAAAAAATATGTCCAGAGAATTTTAGAACTTTAATACATTATCTTTAAGAAATTGGACTAAAGTGGAGCCGGTAATTTTATCTCTAACCCCAGGGTAGTCAATTAATAAGAATTTCTTACCTCTTAAACAGAGTAAACTGGTATCGATTGGCTTTTTATAATCTTTGGGTCAAGTCGCCTGGGTCTAACCAGTGAACTATTGACATCTTTTCTCTACAAATGTACTACCCTGGTGCACGCTACGTTTTATCATTTATTATAAATAATGATTGTCTTAATGTACCTCCCAAACAGAGTTGAAATTTATTATTTAGAAGTCAGGTGTCCTGTAGATCTTGTTTCTACAATGTAGGTATCTCAAAATAAGAATCATACCCCCCCTTCCAAAAATCCCTGTTGCCCTGGTACCACCACCACCACCACCACCACCACCACCACTACCACCACCACCACCTGGAAAAGAACACTTTTCCCTGATAGGAAAGTGTTTATTTGCTGCTTTCCATGTGATGCATAGGAGTTGGCTTTGGGAAAGGGAACTTGTAGCCTAATCGTATTTTTTATTGTTTAATGAATTGCTACTGTGGAGCCTTTGCATTAATTTATGAAACATAGCAAGTAGTTTTAAAATAGGGTACATATTTTTAATTATTTTAAAGATCAAACATACATGAAGCAGTTACTTCCACCTTAAGGAAGTCTCTTGCTCTTTGGTGCATTAAAAATTTGAGCATGCTCAGTAAGAATTTAAATCTATCCTCTGTCCATTTGCTCAGATTAATCTTACTTTCTTGACAGTTGCATGTGCATGATCTAGGGACCCAAAGAGTTGATGCTGTTTTACAGAGCTCCTGTGAGAAATGCAGCCTTCCCTTTTCATTTTTTCTCTGTCTTTTATCCCTGGGAGTCAGTTTTATCTTGTATAAAGGCATAAAAATAAATATATGAATAGATGTTGAATCCAGAGTTGATATAAATGGAACAACATCCTATTTCTTAATATTCCTCTTTGTTTTCCTTTTTTAATTGAATTTATTGGGATGACATTGGTTACTAAAATTATATAGATTTCAGGTGTTTCTTAACATTCTAGATGACTAAATGAGCCACTTGATGTGTTGGAGTATTTGTGCTAAATGTAGTTGTACTATGTTAACACTTGATATTCTAGAAAGTGTGAGATAAGGTTGAAACATTTTTTCCAATTGATCAAAGTCAGACACTTTGAAAAAGGAACCAAAATAGTAGTATCACTAGTAGAAAATTTCAGTTTGTGAGGGTAGAGTATAGCCATTCTCATTGAGTCTGAAATTTCAGTGTGTTTGAAATTTCTCAAAAATTATTTTGTCTTTTAATCTAGACAAATTATAGTTTTAAATCAGTATTAGTAGACACTAAATTTATAAGGAAGGCAGACATAATGGAAAAGTTTGTTAAAAATCCTTTTTGGTTAAAAAATTCTTTTTGGTTTCTTCTTTGGATCATCAATAGTATTGTTATCACTCGGAGAATATTGAAAAGGAAAATGTTCTAAGGCATAGTTACTTATATGTGTGTGTGTATATATATATATGAAAGTTTATTTAGAGAGTCACAGTGGTGGAAAAAATAAGCAGCAGAAGAAATGGGCTCAGGAAATAAGTTACAGAGGTGAAAGAAAAGAAAAGGCCCTTGGAGCTTTGGAGAGAAAAGGGTAAAGGTAACGGGACTGGGGGCAAAGAGGAGGAGAATGGAGAGGTGCAGGTGAGTCCAGGAGAGGGAGAGCACCACACAGTTACCTTTTGTTCCTTGACATTTTTTTAAACTGAAGGAAGGAAATTACCAAAACCTATTAAAGTTCTGGTAATTCTTAAGTCTGCTGGAGCTTTTGGATAAACATTGATAATAGACCTTAAGAAAACAAAACAAAACTTTTTTTTGTATGTGGTTTTAAATAGTTTTATAATTAAAACTGTATTTATTGTATGTTGAAATTGAGACTGTGAGCCCATTACCTACCTTTATTCTGATTGTCAAGTAATGATTTAAAATTATTACTAAACTAGGGGCCCGGTGCACAAAAATTTGTGCACTCGGGTGGTCCTTCAGCCTGAACTGTGCCCTCTCGCAGTCTGGGACCCCTCTGGGGATGTCCACCTGCTGGCATGCCTGGTCAGCCTGGGTGAGGGGCTGATGGCTGTTTGCAGGCTGGCCAAGCTCCCCAGTGTGGACCCTCACCCCATTGGGGTGTGGCCAGCCTGGGTGCGGGCTTGAGGGCCATTTTCAGGCTTTCAGGCTGCCCATAGTCCCTTCAGGTTTTGGGCCCCTACTGGTGTACCTGGCCAGCCTGGGTGAGGGGCTGATGGCTGTTTGCAGGCTAGCCAAGTCCCCTACTGGGGTCTGGCCAGCCTGGGTGTGGGTCTGAGGGCCGTTTTCAGGCTTTCAGGCTGCCCACAGTCCCTTCAGGTTTTAGGCCCCTACTGGGGTACCTAGCCAGCCTGGGTGAGGGGCTGATGGCTATTTGCAGGCTGGCCAAGCCCCCCCAGTGGGATCCCTCACCCCATTGGGGTGTGGCCAGCTTGGGTGTCAGCCTGAGGGCTGTTTCAGGCTTTCAGACTGCCCACAACTCTCATTGACCCAATGTCCCAGCAAGGCAGGCTGGAAGCAGGTTTCTGGAGTTTATTTATCTTCTATAATTGATACTGTTTCTTTAAGCCAAGGCCTAGGCAGGTAATGAAGCCTCCTGTTGGCTTCAGCTCCGTGGCTTCTATAATTGAAAGAATGTTGCCTTAGTAGAGGCCTAGGCAGACAGTTTCCTTCATTGCTTGTGCAAGGGAAGCCTGCTATTTGCTGCAGCTCCGAGGCTTCTATAATTGCAACAATGTTGCAACTATGTTGTTGCCTGAGCCTGGAAAAGCCCAGCTGGGGCAGATGGTTTACTCCTGGTGCAACAGAAGCCTCTGTTTACTCCAGATCCATGACTGCCGGCCTCCATCTTGGCTGGATTAATTTGCATACAGGTGCTCTGATTGGCTGGTGGGCATAGCTTAGGTGTCCCGTAGAAACAGTCATTTTCAATGTTACTCTTTTATTAGATTAGATTGAGGATGCCTGTGATTAAAGTATAGTCAGTGTTCCACTATACTGAAACAGCATTTTTAGTATATAAAACATCAGTAGGTTCTCTTGCATGGTGGCTTTTATGTTATCTCTTTTATGGCCATATTGCTTGGGCACCGGATCTGCATGTGGCAAGATTCAGAAGCTAGCACTAAGTCTCTCAGTCTCCTTTCCTAATTTCATATATATGTGTGTGTGTATATATATATCCAATAATACATTTCTGTTCACTCCTGGTTTTATATTACTGATATCAATTCTGGACCCTTCTTGGGCATTTTGGAGTTGTTTATACTAACTGAAGGAAATTGCTAAGATGATGATATCATGTGCATATAATTTAAAGTTTTTATTTGAGATACTTTATATCCTATTCTTTTGAACAAGGGGTTGAGAGAAGTGGTGTCAGCTGCATTTTCATATGGCTTTGCATGATGATTAAAGATTATTAAACTGCTGGATAAAAATAACAAGGTGCTTTTTGCTTTAAGGATAGCTTATTTCATTCTTCTTTTGAAGGAAGGAAATAACTAATCCCTATGAGAAAATATAAATAAGAAAATATTTTTATTTTTTCAGGTACTTTGTTAAATAAAGATTGTGTTTAAATATTTCATATATAGTTTACTTAGGTAACCCTATCACAAGGTAATATTTGTTTAGATTTCCTTCCTAACATTTTACCTTAACTATAATATTGTTATCTGTATGTAGATTCAGGTTAAAGTTCTCGAAGTCTGGTAAACATACTTAATGATGTAGCAAACCACTATCAGTTTTGAAAGAAGCAAGTGTTATTATTTTCTAAGAGAATGTTTTTCATACTTTCGGTAAGACAATTGGGCTTCCTGGAAACCCCAAGCTAAATATATGTGTTTCTTCCCTTCATACAAAATCCAAAGAAAAGGATTCTTTTGTTAACTGCAGTTTCTGCATGAAACATAATTGGGCATTATAGTATTTTGTGATTACGAACATAATATTTCTCAAACTACAAATTTTAAATTTTACAGAAGTACATAATATAGGAAGTAAAAATTTTTAAAAAATATTCCTGCTGGTTTCCTAGCTTGACCTCTGATCAAGTATTTTCTTCACATTACTTGATAACAAAAAAATATGGAAACCAGTGATTAAATATGTCCTTATGACAAAATACAATAAGGAATACAATTGGAGCAATGTAAAGTTTTTCTTAGAATTAGAAAATTTACTACTTCTATCATAAAGGTTTTAGAAGCAGTGAACTGTTGAAGAAGTATAAGTTTTTATTGTAGTTAAAAAGGGTTTGGATTTTTACAGATAAATATTTTTGGCATTATTCTGGTTGACTGAAATTAGAAAGGGGTCTATTTTATGGTGGGTTAAGGAAGATAGGAAAAATTTTGTTTATTTAAATAGGTATGATCACCTCAAATGGATAAGAATGTATTATGAAGATTTATGATGACAGAATGTTGTATTTTACCTAAAATTATTTTATAATCCTAAATTCTGATAGTATATTAAGTTAATTTGTGGATAATTTTACAGAAGTTAGACTATTAAAGCTAAATAAATAGAATGAATAACATTAGAATTCTGTGTAGATTAAGGTTTCTTCCCTTAAATTATTTAGGGGCAGTGTCGATAACAAAGCCATCGCCAACCTATATCAAACATTACCCAAGAGATAAAGTCAGTTGAGTTGTTATTACAGCTACTTCTTATTTAATTTGGCTATTGCTGAGTCTTTCTGATTTGTTTTTTAGGTGCTGAGGGGGTAAATGGAGAAGAGGAGTCAGTAAACCTAAATGATGCAGATGAAGGATTTTCATCAGGGGCTTCCCTCAGCAATCAGCCAACTGGGACCAAACCATCCTCTTCTTCTCAGAGGGGAAGCTTAAGAAAAGCAGCCACTGGGCGTTCAGTCAAGGAAAAAGAAACAGCTTCTCCCATCAAATCCAATGAAAGCCCTCGAGATTCAGTAGTTCGCAGGCAGTATGTACAGCAACCTACTGATCTTAGTATAGATTCAATTGAGCTGACACCGATGAAGAAACACCTGAGTCTGCCTGCTGGCCAGGTGGTGCCAAAAACCAGTAGTTTAAGCCTAATCCGGACAGCCAGTGCTTCCTCAAGTAAATCATTTGACTATGTAAATGGCAGTCAAGCAAGTACCAGCTTTGGGGTTGGCACTGAGGGAGTTACTAATTTAGCAACTAGCAATGCTAATCGATACTCGACTATCAGTCTACAGGAAGACCGGCTAGGTCAAGCTGGAGAAGGTAAAGAGCTCCTCAGCCCAGGCGCCCCCTTAACCAAGCAGTCTCGATCCCCAAGTTTCAATATGCAGCTAATATCCCAGGTGTAGTTTTGACATCCTCTCTCATTTTTCTGCTTACCTTTTAAACTGAACATTTCATTGTGCAAGAAGAAACCATCCCATATTGTGAAAATATTGGTCATCGTAATCAGAGTTGATTTAGTTTAGGTATGTTCATACTGTATTTTGTATGGAAACAGCAATAATGTTTTCTTTCTCCTCCTTCCTATATCTTCTCTTCACCTATTCCTTGTGAATGTGTTTGTGAAGTAGTATAAAATGTTTGCATTTTCCATGCCTTCCTTTATCCTTGGGTGATGTGCAATCCATCGTAGGCTGATCGGTCCCATTTCAACACTGTGAGAGTGAGGATATGTTAGAGGAAATGGTGTATATGATCCCTATGAAATAATTCTTTGGCTTTCTTTTAAAAACACATACAAAAAAACGGGTTTGTTCTCATAATCTTATAAACTATGAATACTGGGTCATATTTCTTTTTCCTCTCTTAACCAGGAGTGCCTCAGAGATTCTGCTATGACTTTGGACTTCTCTGAGTCTGTGCAATCATTTTCTTGAGAAGCATGGGGAAAGGTGGTAGACTCTGCACTTTTTTATTAAAATGAGTGTCTCTTTTTCTCCCATCTCCTTTATCTCGAGGATATGAATGTTTAGTTACTGAGGCATTTGAATCAAGTGTGGCCACCTCCATTAGAGGGCAGTTGGTTGTGTAATAATTGATAATGCACTTTCTCAATGGCTCTGTAGTCATTATTAACATGTCTTCCCTCCTCCCCACAAGGACATAAGGTTATTTCTGTCCTTAAAGTTTGAACAACTAACAAATCAGAGAATCCAAGGGGCATGTTCTTTTTCCCAGGAATGACTGACACTTTGGTGCTGGGGTTTTGTGGAGGGAGGGATAGTCTTTGTTTAGCTTATGTGGGATTGTGTGTGTGAGGGGAAGTTTTGATTGGTTTTCTTTCTTTGTGAGCTTATGACTGAAGTAGAACAAGTACGTCTTCAGGTAAAGAGAGGGATTTCTCAAGTACTTTCTGTGATGTCAGACTATTGGAGAAACCCTTTCAGCTGCTTTCTAGATGTACCTAAATTCAGTCAGATGTTTTGGATTAAGAAACCTGAAGTTCTGATATATCATATACTCCAAGGAAATACATCAGGGACAGATAATTGGCTGAAAACACTGACACTTCAATGTGACACATTTTTATAGAACATTTCTACAAGGGGGTACTGACTTGATTTCTCCTACAAGGACCATACTGCCTTTGTGTTTGATGTAATGCAATTTGTGTACCTTCTAATCATATAGCTGCAAAAGTTCCTCATTTTTATAAAACTTTGAAATCATGCCAGTAAGCTAAATGTTGAATGTATGTAAAGTAGCATTCGGTAACTATGCTACAAAAATGCATTACTGGTTAAAAAAAAAAATCTGATTTGGTTGGTTAAAATTTCATTATGACCTCTTCTGGGTCTCAGGCTCTAATGCTTGATTAAACAGAAGAGAATATATTGGTTTTTGAAAATCAGTATATTGTGACTTGAACTGCTATGTGTTATCCTTCCACAGAATACATCAGAACTCTTAGTGCTTTGTATATTTAGACATTTTATTTTATTTTTGTGAAAGAAAAATATACTGAATTTATAGAAAGCAAGTATTCTCATAATTAACAAAGTTTAAAATTTACCTCTACCAATTAAAATTATAATAGATTTTGATAAATAAAATAACTGGAAAAATGCCTCTTATTCTTTTCATACCTATAATTCTCCCCCCTCCTTTTTTTTTTATTGTAAGAGATTTTTTTGTTTGTTTTATTTTTGTTCTTAAATGGATTTTCTGTTATAATCTTTATAAAGCAATTAGATACTTGTTTGAATTTGGTGGTCTGTAACATTTTTCATCTCATATTAAAATGGAAAACTAGAACCTGAACTAGTAGCTACAAAATTGCCAAAGTCTAGGATAAAGCTAAAAGTTGATAGAGATTTATTGATTTGTATGTGTGTGTGTATGTATGTGTATATATATGATGTGTATATGTATATATCACAAAGACATATTTTAGGTATCCCTTCTAATTTAACTAAGAGATGTCAGATAAATGAATTAAAAATTAGCCAAAATAAATGAAGTGTAAAGATTTGTAACATAGTAAGGAAAGCAAAGTTTAGGTATAAAAGGAAAAGAGTATTGTACTTAACCAGGGCAAGAGATCTTAGCCATGGCCAGGGGTCATTTACTTTTATGGCAGAAATATCCAGTTGACTTAGGAGGCTGTTTTTAATTCAACAAATTGTACATTTATTGGCATCTAACTCTAGTATGATTTTAGTTAAAGCACCCAAAAAATATCAAATATCAAATTACAGCAAAACTCTTAACAAATATTGTAAGATCTCCCTTTGGTTTGTTAGAAATCTTATACCTGAAAACTTGGTTTTGAAAACTTTCAACTTAGAGGATTTCATTTATATGTATGTCTACATATATATTTTGTATGTATACATAACCCATTAATGTTGCATAAACCATAACATTTATGTTTCATTCTTTTAAGTGATGTAATTTGGCCCTAATGAAAAAAAACCACACATTTTATTTAGTTTAAACTTTGCATTCAGGATTTATGTCCTGTGCAAGGTATAGTTTAAATGGAATGAGTTTAACCCTACCAGACCTGAGGCCCTGAACCTAACTGTCCCCTATACCTGGGCTCCTGAGCATTAAAGAGAAAAAACCAACATAATATATAGAAAAATGTTAGTTACATGCAAACAAGTGGATAGAATAAGATGGAACCTGGAGACATTGTAGAAAATAGGTCTACCTTTCATCTAGCGCCAATATTCCACCTTTGTGTGCGGCAGATTTGGAAATTACCGAAAAATTGGTACAGGGGTTTGGTAGGGTTAACAAACCATAAGTCAAATTTTGTAAGAGATTTTTTATATTCATCTGCATTATTTATTGGATTTAATTAAAAATATGTCTCGGATGTACAATAGTTGTTAAAATATATGCCAGCAATATCCTTTAACATCCTTTTATTTTATACTTCCTAATGTTCATTTAAAAGGGAAAGTCCTTTTATCTATGGAACAGCTAGTTAGGAAGAAAATACTTGTTTTCTATAATAAAAGAATTTAATGCCATCTATACCAGGCTGGATTAAGGAAACTCTGAAGGATTTTAGAACTCTTCTCTATGGCAGTAATTAAAATCATGTTACTAGAAAACAAACTAAAATGTAAAGTGAAAAGCTAACTCAGAAGTAACATTTTTTAAAAATATATTTTTATTGATTTCAGAGAAGCAGGGAGAGAGAGATAGAAACACCATTGATGAGAGAGAATCATTGATTGGCTGCCTCCTGCATGCCCCCCACTGGGGATCAAGCCTGCAACCTGGGCATGTGCCCTTGACTGGAATCGAACCTGGGACCCTTCAGTCTGCAGGCTGATGCTCTATCCACTGAGCCAAACCAGCCAGGGCCAGAAGTAAGATTTTTAAACAGTTTAGAAGCTGGCTGGGGGTTGGTTGTAATTTGAAATCCTGACCCCCTACCCTCCTAATTACTCTTCTGTGCCTATTTATTATAGAATTTTATTCTAGCAGAGACCCTAGAGATAATCTTGCTAGTCTCCTAACAACACTCCCCTCCCCCATCCATCCTCAGGAAACTGAGGGTCAGAAAGGCTGTGACATAATCAAGGTCACATAACTGAGAAGCAGAGCCAGAATAAAACTCCTGTCTCCCATCAAAATGCCCTACTGCCACCCTTTATTCGTACTATGATAGATGTGTTGTGTAACACTATTTCTGTAGTTTCTGTACAGTTTTGGACTAGTAGTTGGTGAATACAGCACATTAAGAAGAGTATTAAATCCAGAAAAATACAGAGTAATAAATATAGATGGGGAAGTGTTGGAAATGTAGGTATCTATACCACAGGTATAAAGATAGATGATACATTTTTCTTATTCTAATTTATGCCTTACTATCTTCTGCCACATAACAGTAAATGCTGCCATTTTATAGTTGATTATATTGCTGGGGATTTATTTAAATACAAAAATAAACCCAATGAAATGGCTTTGATCAGTGTTTCTATCTATTTCGAAGTAATTTTTGAATCAGCCAGTTTTCAGTCACCTAGGTAGCAGGTTAATTGTATTGCACAATGGAGGATTACAAAATAAAGATTAAATTTAATCCCATTACTTTCTAATGTCAAAAGAGATTGAACCTTCCTTTGTGCATAGAACTGATAGATAAAAGCCACATTTCCTTATGTGACTAAAAAAGGTTTGTATTCATAATGGAATGGTGACCATGTCATGCTATTCAAAGTGTATATACAATGTAAAATGTTTTAAATGTGGTAGTCACAGCTATATAAGCTCAATATTTTCAGCCTATATTCTAACATTCCACTTAGTAGCTTTAAATTAATTATAATTATTTATTAGACACTGGAATACTGAAAATAACTTATTTCAGATTGGTTAGTTTGCACTATATTTGTGAATATTTTAATGAAATGTGTTTTTCCTACCTCACTTTGTGAGGTGTGTTAATGGTCCATTTTTGAGTATGTTAGTTGTTAACAATCAGGTGTCTCATTTAATTCTCTGCATGTTCATTTGTAAATTAAAAAAAAATTAATATGTGTCTTTAGGGGATAGCACACTATTTGTACAAACACTGGCAAGGAGATCCCTCTGTTTCTGATTTTGGATTGCAAAGTAAATTTTGTTTTATGTTGTGTTTTTTTAAATATATATTTTATTGATTTTTTACAGAGAGGAAGGGAGAGAGATAGAAACATCACTGAGAGAGAAACATCGATCAGCTGCCTCCTGCACAACCCTGTACTGGGGATGTGCCCGCAACCAAGGTGCATACCCTTGACCGGAATCAAACCTGGGACCTTTCAGTCTGCAGGCCGACGCTCTATCCACTGAGCCAAACCGGTTAGGGCACATTATGTGTTTTTTTTTTTAAATCAGTATTTCACTTATGTATTTATTTTTCAGTTTAAAAATGTGGAATAGGTCATGCAATAGTTGGAAAACCTGTAAGAATTTTAGAGTAACTTTTCTATACTATGGCTATGTTAAATAGTCTGAACATGATACTTTTTATCTTTCAAGTTGAATGATTATTGTCATGTTTTAAACCACCAAGTTGGTTGCGACTCTTATTTGTAATAATTTAATTTTTTCTAAAGTGCTTTATCAGAAATAAGTTGTTTAAAAAACTAGATATTATTAATAACTGAAACTCTAAATATTAGCATATTTGTCAGATTATAAGAAGATGGGATGCAGTGTAAAATTGTTAACAGTGCAAGTAAAATCATGAGTTACTAGATACATTTTTCCATTGCCAACGTGTTTATGTTTATTAATATAAGACATACATTTTAGTAGTACCTGTGTTATATACCTAATGGGTATATCATAATGGCACTTAACATACTTAGAAAATCCTATTCATGGAATCATCCAATGTGTACTAGATTTTTGATGGTGCCAGAAATTTGTGTAGTGATCCTAAGCCATGAGAATTAGGAGTCATCACCAGAACTTACCCACCCTTGTAGGCACATTTCTTCTAAATCTGACCATAGAACCACAAAATTTTGCTAACTTCAATCTCTAGTATTTATGTAGTCTTAGCCATTGGTCACATGACAACTTTATACAAGAGCAGACAGTTCAGAACAGATGTTAGCAGAAAGCTAGGAATGATGTGAAATAACCTGGCAGCACAGTACAGAATGTAAGTTCTATGTTTTCTTTTTGGATTTTGAGGAAATGTTTACAAATTAAGGCACATTCAGATATCTGCTATTATGCTATTATTTTTAATATAGATTTTACCCAAATAATTAGAATTAGGTGTGGCTTAAAGTATAAATGAATCTTTAAAAAAATAATTGTGTATCTGGAAGTAGTAAATCATTTAAAAAAATTTTTATTTTCAAAGCGAAATGAACTTAATTGGGTAGTCCACCCCCAACTTCATAATTGTTATTCATCTGGGTTGAGTGTCCACAGCTTAGTGTTAATTATATGAGATGAAATTTTTTATGTCTTCATTGGTTACAAATTTACCAAAGAAAATGTGTCAGCCAAATACAATTTTTAAAGTACCTGTTAAGGTATGAGGCTACTTTAACATGAAGGACTGCTTTCTAGCCCTGGGAGAAATAGATATTATTCTTTCATCTGGAACATAGATATACAGTAGTATCCACAAGATTGCATTTGAGGTTTTCTTATTGTTAGTAAAATGTCAACATTTACACTTCCAGCAAAAGTACCATTTACAGGTTAAGTCCAAATATTGCTGTGGCACTTTCATGTCTCCTTAACTCAAATTAAGGATTCTGTTTATCAGTATTAAATAAAAAAGGGGGCAAGTTCTTAAAATTAGTATAGTGTATGATATTGTGACTTTTAAAAAATAAAATTGAGGGGGAAATTATGGAAATGCACCTTTCAAATGGGCAATGGCAATTATTTTTAGTATGATATGGGCTAAATTGGCAAGTTTACATAATTTATGTACATGATCACTGGGTATATTTTTTTCTTTGCAGAAAAACATGATTGGGTTATGAAAAGCTAAAATACTTTTTTAAGAAAACGTATAGACCAATAAGAACTAAAAGATTTACTTAAACTATTAAATAGTGATCTTTTGTGGAAAATGTGAAATGTAATTGTATATTAACTGATGTTCCAAACAGGTTCTATGTAGTATAATTTTTCATATCAGGTGGTAGTTAAAAGTAATGAATGTATTACTTTTCCCCAGCTATCTGGGAAAGAAGAAATTGGCTTTCTAACAATTATTAATATAGGTTTGTGGGTTTTATCATCCAAACTGAATTGAGAGATAATGCTCAATGCTCCATGTGTTTTAAAATATTTGTAATAAGTACATCAACTGCTTTACAATGAATCTTTTTTATTCTTCTAAAAATTATGCTGGCTTTACAGTCAGTTTAAGTGGTTAAGTGAAACAGTATTTACGGCAAAGGTGATTTCCCCCATAATTGGCTCTCCTAAGCTACAGTTTCTGAAGTTTTTTCTACTTGAGCATTATGTAGTCCGATCTCTGTCAAAATGGACAAGTAAAAAAGAAAACATCCTACTTATCACGTTTGTTTCATAAAAGGTTATGGGATGTATATATAGATCAGCTCTTCCCCCTCACCCCCCTCCCTTTCTTTTTTTAACCCAGCATCAACTTTGGCTTGGTATAAACTTCGCAAGTATTCAGAGAATAAATAGTGCTGGTGAAAATTTAAATAGGATAGGCATGAAGAAAATATGATCTCTACTGACTGATGTTCTTTCAACCTAGGACTAGTGAAAACCTTTATTTTTTTTTTCAGAGCTGAAAAAAAAAAAACCCTGCACATTTAAGATCATACTTATTGGTGCATGTAAGCCATTATCTTATCTGTCTTACTGAACCGGTTAATATTGTTGATTGTTGAAATGTGAAATGTAGACACTGTTGACCTGTAAATATCTGCCAGAGATGAAAAAATATTTTAAGATATTGTAAATAAAGATGTATAAAATTCATTATTAGTCTGCAATGCAGAAACATGTAAGATGTTAAATATTGTGTTTCTTAAGAGATGTGTAATTTTTCCCTAGTTGTATCTAGTTACATTAAGAATGTAAATTTTTTTTTTGTACAGTAAAAACACAGCTTTATTTGGCTTTTGACTGGATTTCTCTGAGTTAATTTTATATCTTACCTAAATTTCATACATTAAAATGATCTTGCATTACATTTTATTAATGTATGCTTGAACCTTTTACTTATAACATCCTATTAAATTAAGGCAGTTTATGAAATTAAGGCAATATATAAAACTATATAGAGCACCATAAAATAAGAGTGAACATGAAGGCAAAAGTAAAATTATACATGTATGTTATTGTTGAGATATAAGTTTATCTCTGAGCAGAGAGAAGTAAGATTATTTGATTTTCAGTATCCTTTGTTCAGTTTCTAAGAAGAAGCACACTGTTTCTAGTAGTGAAATGTCAGAAAGTTTCCTTTCATGGGTCCTTATAAAGAGCTGTTGTTTTAGTACTAGAGGCCTGGTGCACAAATTCATGCACCAGTGGGGTCCCTTAGCCTGGCCTGCGGGATTGAGCTGAAACAGACTCTCCGATATTTCCTGAGGGGTCCCAGATTGTAAGAATTTACAGGCCAGGCTGAAGGACCTCACCAGTGCACAATCAGGGCTGGGGAGATAACTCGGGGAGGTTGGCCAGCTGGGGACTGCGAGGGCTCCAGGGTGTGTCTGGCCTGTCTCAGTCCCGATAGGCCAGACAACAGCAGCAAGCTAACCTACTAGATAAGTGGTTCTCAACCTGTGGGTCTCACCCCTTTGGCGGTCAAATGACCCTTTCACAGGGGTCGCCTAAGACCATCCTGCATATCAGATATTTATATGATGATTCATAATAATAGCAACATTACAGTTATGAAATAGCAACAAAAATAATTTTATAGTTGGGTCACAACATGAGGAACTGTATTTAAAGGGCCAGAAGGTTGAGAACCACTGTACTAGTTGGAGGGTCTGCCCCAGGTGGTCAGTGCATGTCATAGGGAGTGGTTGAGCTGTCTTAGCATATCATTAGCATATTACACTTTGATTGGTTGACTCGTTGACCAGACACAGCATATAAGGCTTTTATTATATAGGCTTATTATATAGGATGTTATACTTGCTCATCTTGAAAACCGCAGGAAATAAAAAGTACAAAAGAAAACATCATTAAAATATAATAACATAGGGAATAACCCTGGCCAGTGCTTGGTTGGAGGTCACCAGTGCATGGCAGGGTGGCAGTTTCCATTTCCCGCCACGGGTTGGGGCGAGTATGGGGCGACAGAGCCATGCTTCTCTCCTCTCCTTCCCTGCCTTCCACTTTCTAAAAATCCATGGGGGGAAAAAAACCTCGGCGAGGATCAACACCCCAAAACACAAAAAACCACACAAGAGAAACAAAAACTCATTTGTTTTTTAAAAAACGGGACTTCATTCTTACTATATTTTTCCTAAAAAAACAACACCGTATGTAGAGAAACCAATGAACACTTCTAAGATACTCTCTGGACAGAGATACCGCTAACCCCGCTACCCCTCCGTCCTCCCTGGGCTCCAGCCTGCACTCCCTCTCGCTTCCCCGGAAACGGAAGCTTGAAGGAAAGCCCCTCCTCCCCCCCCCCCCCCCAGCGCATTTCCATTAGTTTCCCTCACGTTTCTTGGTGGGCGGGGCCCTCAGGTCGGCGTCGGATGGCCAGCAAAGCCGTCGCTCTTGGCCGACCCCGCTTCCTATTGGTTTCCCGGAGCCCCGCCCCCGGGCAGGGCGGGAGATTCGGTGTGTCCCAGCGGCGCTCCCATCCCCCGCCAGTGCCTGGGGGTTTGGTCAGGACCCTGCGACCCGGCTCCGGCTCCTCGTACCCGAATTCTGCCTCCCCCTCCGGCCGAAGCCGCCTTCCCCTCCGCGACCCTGCAGCGGAGTAGCGTCCAGCAGACGCGAGGCGGCCGAGCCGCGCGGGCGGAGACAGCGGTGGGCGCCGCGCAGCCCGCCTTCCTCCTGCTCAGCTGCCTGCTGGTGAGGTGCGCCCTGATGCGTCGGACCTGGGGCGCGGGTCCCCGGGTTTCCCCTTGGCACACGCGCCAGGGTCGCTGCGTCCCCCCCCGTTTCTCGCCCAGGCTGTCCCAGCCCGCCGTCCCCAGCACCCCCGTTGGCGGAGCGCAGCCAACGGGTCGGCGGCGCGAGGCCCAGGCCGAAGTCCGTCCACTCTTGTTGGGGTGACAGGCTCCCTCTGGGAAGACCGCTCGTCTGTCTGTCCAGCGGCGATAGGCCTGTGCAAGGGCCGCCTGTGACCCACGTGCCTGCGATGGTAAATGGAGAACTGCGCGTAGCTGTATCCGCCAGGAACGGAGTGGTATCCGGGCGGACGAGCGCGGACCGGGGGTTTGGGGGGCAGAGACTGCGTCCCAGAACCAGCCTGCAGCGGACCCCCTTGGTGCGCCCCAGCCTGGAGGCACGGAGTGGAGCCAGCCGGTCAGCGCTCGGCCGTGCAACGTGGATCAGCCAGGCCCTTTGGTGGTGCTTTTGCAGAGAAGGATGTGGACGCATGACGTGTGGTCTCACAGCTGAACCCCTAGCAGCGGTTCTCAACCTGTGGGTCGCGACCCTTTTGGCGGTGGAACGACCCTTTCACAGGGTCGCCTAAGACCATCCTGCATATCAGATATTTACATTTCGATTCATAACAGTAGCAACATTACAGTTATGAAGTAGCAACAAAGATAATTATATGGTCGGGTCACAACATGGGGAGCTGTATTTAAAGGGCCAGAAGGTTGAGAACCACCGCAAGGGAACCATCGCAGCTTTCCCCCGTTAGACTGCAGGCGGGAGGGAGCAGGGCCCTGCAGCTGTGGGCGGCCCTGCACGGCAAGGGCCCAGCACCCCAGCCGCCAGGTGGGACGGAGAGCCGTCCAAGAGATCTGCAGGGTCAAGTGGAGGTTTAGAGTAGAAATGCCCACACAAGGGAACATTGAATGGGCGTTTTCATACGCCGGGCGCTTGATTTCACTTAATAACGCCAACGTTGTCCAAAGCCACACAGTTATGTACTAAGTGTGGACTTAAGATCAGAACGCGCGTCTATCTGATATTAAAATTGGTGCTTAACATTTATTTAACTCAGTTTCCGCATCTGTAAATTAGGGGGGAGTTATATACATATATATTTTTTACCTCAATGGATTTAATGATCTAGTATACTAGGTGTACCGGTTAATAATGGCGGATTTTGTAATCAAAGAAAACACAGTAATTTCAAGAGAAACATCGAAAGTGCTTTATTCAAAGTAATGTCCATCACTAGCTACACATTTCCCCCATCTTTCAGGTGATTTGTGGATACCGACCCAATAGAACTTTTCTTGTTTTGAGGCAAACCATTCAGAGACCCAAGTTTCTACGTGCTGCTCAGAAAGTGCGTGTGCCATTGATTGGAACAAGTGGTAATCTGAAGGAGCAAGGTCTGGTGAATACGGTGGGTTGGGTTCATATTTCCCAGGCAAGATCTTTTAACGTGTCTTTAACTGGCTTTAAAGTGTGTGATGGTGTGTCATCATGAAGCAGCATTACTTTGCTGTGTCTTCTGGCATGTTCTGGTCATTTCACAATCAAAGCATGGATCAAATTGATTATTTGTTGTCGGTAGCAATCAGTATTAATGGTTTCCCCTGGTTTTAGAAGCTCATAATACACTACACCTACCTGATCCTACCAAACGCAGAGCATTGTCTTCTCTCCAAAGCGATTTTGTGCATTTGGGATTCTCAAAATAAATCCACTTTTCACAGCCAGTCACAATTTGATGCAAAAAAGACTTTGTTTCGTGCCGTTCAGTTGATGTGGCATCCATTTTCCTTTCTTTAAAATCTTCCCCATTGCTTGTAAACAATCGGAAATTGTTTGCTGAGCAACGTTTAATCTTTCTGCAAGTTGTTTTTGAGTTTGACACACATCTTCATCCAATGATGCTTGGTTTTTTTTTTGTTTTTTTAAATTTATCTTTATTGTTCAGATTATTACAATTGTTGCTCTTTTTTCCCCCATAGCTCCCCTCCTCCCATTTCCCACCCCAACTTCTGACCTTGCCCCCCCCACTGTCCTCATCCATAGGTGTACAATTATTGTCCAGTCTCTTCACGCACCCCCAACACCCTTAACCCCCGAAAATTGTCCATCTACTCCATTCTATGCCTCTGATTCTATTCTATTCACCAGTTTATTCTGTTCATCAGATTTTTTATTCACTTGATTCTTAGATTCACTCATTGATATATATTTGTTGTTCATAATTTTTACTTTCCTTTTTCTTCTTCCTCATTCTCAAAGGATACCTTTCAGCATTTCATATAATACTGGTTGGGTGGTGATGAACTCTT